>NW_025896176.1:0-20001 GCF_022113875.1 Hydra vulgaris | reverse complement strand
AGCATGTATGTTTTTATATTCCACTAAAAGTAAATAATATTAATAATATATTTAAAAGTAATGACATTATTCAAAATATTGAATTTAAAACTTTACATTACTATTCATGACAAATTTAACATTAATGAATAGATTTATAAAATAAACAAGTTTTTTTAAAATTACTGGAGTTTTTCAAAGTGACAAAATACTAAAACATAAAAAAAAAACAAAAAAACAAAAACAAAAAATAAATAAATAAAACAAGCTATAGCGAATATAGGTATTAAAATAAAGTAAAGAAATCCTTTTCTTTAAATTGCGATCTAAATCATTATTTTACCTTTTCTGATAGAGTCGTTTTCTATGAAAGGTTTATGATCATATTCCGCAACTTGTATAATTTTACTTTTTGAGTGAAATTTTCTTTCTGACTGAACTTGTGTCTGCGGCTGTGGTTTTCTTTGTCTATGTTTAAACCAACCTAATGTAATAATATGTAATGGCTGAAAAGCTCAAAAATTTTATAACTGTTTTTATTCTCATATGAAACATAGTAGAAAAAACTATATAAATAATTTCTGTTAAAATAAATTATAAAATCAAAAAAATACCTCTAATGCGTTCCAATATAAAATCAACTATCTCATAAGCATTATTTTGCAACTCAGCATTTGCACGAACCATGCTAAAAGCATCATTTAAAATGGATATGAAAATGTTCATTATGATCCAAATTGTAACAACATTGAAACCAAAAAAAAATATTGGGCCAAGAACAATGTTAGCACGTTCATATTGAATAAAACTGAATTTTCCCAATAATAATGAAACTGTTGAAACTATTGCTTCGTTGTAAGTCTTGTACTCACCCATTAATGCACCTAATACAATTTATTTTAAACGAACAATAAACCAAAAAGCTTTAGATGGTCACAGCCTGATAAACACTTTTAGTTCAATTATAGTTTAAATATTTTTATAAGATTTGAGTTTTTTAAGCATATATATATATATACATTTGTATTTATATATATATATATATATATATATATATATATATATATATATATATATATATATATATATATATATATATATATATATATATATATATATATATAACTATAATATATAAATATATTATAGTTAAAGAACATCATTTTCATTTGTGAATGTATTCATTAATATAATTGTTATATTTACATGTGCTAAAAAGATCGCCTGCGTATTGGATAACCAAGAAAAATATTTAAAAAATTAGAACATATCATTACACGCAAGTCAAATGCAGATATAGAGATAACTGCTGCCAATTTTACACGGAAATTTTATGATAAAAACCTAGCTAATGTTAGTCATTGGACTGTAACACAAAAACTATATGATGTAAGACGTTTTGACCATAATTGTAATCAGGACCTTCGAGAGGCGAAGGGGGCAAATTGATCCAGGCGCCAAGCTTAAACGGGCGCCTAGCGACCCAAATTTTTTTTTTTTTTTTACAATAAATAGGAAATATTTAAATGAGTGACAATGTGAATACTACTTAGTTTTTATATTTAAGATTGAAGCTTTAGTATTCAAAATAAAACAGCATATGAAAAAAAAAAGTAAAATCTTAAAATCCATGACAATATTTTATTATAAACTATTTCTACAAAATAAAATAAAAAAGGATTTTGTTGTAGTTGAGTTAGACGGAACCGGGTGTATTCCTTAAGCTCATGAACAGTTAGCCATGCTAGCTCGTGCTGATTGCATGGAAGAAAAAGCATTGTGGTAAATATAATGGTAGCTGAATAAATTTTGCTTTGAAGCAGTCGACACTAATAGCACTAACAAATTTGTTAAGTAGTGCAATGGGTAAACAGTTGTTAAATAGGTTGAAGCGAACAAAACATTTTTGACAATTTCATGATAAAAGCACTACTTTTTCAAGTAGTATTTGACTGTTGAAGCAAAAAAGATAATTATAGTGTTGGATTTTTCAGGCAAATAAGCGGCCATGTCTTAACCAGGACCCGGCGAGTTGACAAGAATTTGAGTTTTTGCATCGGGTTTAAAGTTGACCGAACGTTGATTTTAAACCAAAAGAAAAAAAAACAAATTATTGCTTAAATTGTTGTTGGAAATGTAGAAATTTCCATTCAATGCATTAATGAAATTGGCTAAAGTGGTTCTTTAAGTTTACGGTTAGGATTAGTGCTGATTAAGTAAGTATTTGGTAAAATAAGTTGATTGATAAATAGTAAGTTTTATTTTGTTTTACAGTTGATAGTTAAAGGTTAAATAAGTATGTTGATAATTTAAAAGGTCTTTGAAAATTTTATGTAATTTTTATATATATATGTTGGTAGCGCCCTTGCCTCAGAAGCAAGATAACTCTAGCTTTGAAGCCATCTATGAGCACCATATTTCTAACTGATCTCTTGAGATCGGTTAGAAATGAAGTACTCTGTGATAAGAGTATAGTATCTTCTTTGAGTAAAAAAAAATTCAAAAAGTATTATAATTTTTGTTTTAAATTGTTATTTTTGTGGTTGCTAATTTAAGAATAAATGTTGGCAGCTCTTTAACATGCCATGGAAAACCTGGATCTAACCATAGAGCTGTACATTTAATTAGACAGCTGCTGAAAGATAAATAAAAAACTTAAATGGATTAGGAGCACTTGGTTTCAAATTTTCCAAGAAGCTGTAGCTGTAACTGGACCGCCAGGATTTAAAACTGAACTCGCTACTTAAAGTAAGCATAAATTGAAGTGTTTTCATAATAAGGCATCAAACATAGCCCATTTCCACAAAAGCCTAACAAAAAAACTCAAAGTAAAGGTTTTTTTGTTTTGGTTTAGAAAGTCTGACCCAGCAGATGGATTCAATAATTGAGGCAAACATGATGGTTTGAAATATATTTTTATTCATCTGTTTGGATGATGATGATCTTTCAAAATAAAGCTTGCAATCTTGCACGGTTTAATCTAAGAGATGCGATAACAAAGAGGGTATCATTGAAAAAGTTTCAATCATATCCTCAAAACAAACTCAAAACAACTTTCAAAGCGCAGAAATTCACTGCAGCTACTCAATTGAACTTTCAAGAAGAAACTTGAACTCCATTTTCCATACACTTGCGTTATGCTCTAGATTATCAACACTGATTGTGTGTCAGTTGCTGAGGGTGAGCTATTGTTTAGTAAACTCAAGAATATAAAAAATTCTTTTTATTCGACCATGGCCCAGGGTCACTTTGCAACGTCATAAAAATTTGGGCAGTCAGAAAAGCTTGAAAAGTTTATTTTAAAGTGTCTTATTTATCTTTCTAAAAGATTTTGTTTATTGAATTTTTGTTTATTAGTTTTAAAACTAATATTTTGAGTATGTCAGTGTTGATTGATGAACAGATTCTCAATCCAGAGAATTATTAGTAACACAGAAATACAATGTGCTGTATCAGAAAGAAATAATTACTGCGTAAAACTTTAAATTTTAAAATAAGTTTTCGGTTTGAAATAAGGGTGTAGTACTTTATTTTTGACCTGGGCACCATCGAAGGCTTTGATGGCAATTGGCATTAAAAACCTTTGATCAGTAAAAAGAGTAAGAAAGTCGATTACAATAAAATAAAGAGCATCTAAATTGGACAATCAAAGTTTTAAAAAAAGTAGTTTTCTCAGATCTAAATTGAACCTATTTGGAAGTGATGATAGACAACACATATTGGCACAAGAAATGACATTCGCTACAAAACGTTTGCAACTATAAAATATGTTGGAAGTGAGAATGTTCAAAGGCATCGTAAAAACAATTTATTATTATGCTGAAGAAACAATGCTACAGATTTGGATATTTCAGCAAGTTAATAACCACAAACATACATCTAAGCTGTTGGTTCTTAGCTTTAAATGTGAGAGTTTCAAAATAATAGGGCATATACCTAATAGTTCTAATAATTCTTAAAAATAGTTCTTGGAAACGCAAGAATTTCTAGTTTGAAAGCATATATATTACCTACTTGACCTACTTGTACTAATCAATTGATTTAATGTCACACGGTTGTGCGGTTGTTATCACTGCAAAGGGTATGGCAACCAATTATCATTAAAAAAAAATAATTTGTCTTTTATAGAAAATGGGACTTCAAATTTTTCTGGTAACAAAAATTGCTGCAAACCTTGGCATGTATAAATATAACAATTATAAAAATAATAAATATAAAAAATATATAATTAGATATAAAATTTGATTAAAAAGTAAAATGACCAAAAACACAGTTGAATAAAAAAAAACTGTTAATACAATACCTAATAATATATTTACAATAAATTTATACCGAATCATCAAAAGAAATTAATTGATTAACTCATTCATTTACATTTTACTTTTTTTATTAGAAATAAATCAAAAATAAAAAAAAATCAGAACTTTACCAAACGCAATATTAGAAAAAGTAACAAATGAACACAAAATGATAAAGAACACCATTCCAAACATTGATAAAGGATACCAAGCAGCTTTTAATGTATAAGATATCATTAAAACATGATGATTGAACTGCAAAAGTTTAAGGAACTTTAAAGTCACGAAGAACACAATAAGTGAAACAATGCAGACATAAACCCTGTCACAGTAAGAAGCAAATAGGAAGTTGATAAACACTTGTGGTTTTTTATCTGGAAGCCGTTGCAATAAAACTTTGGCCAAATAATCTTGAAATATCAATTTATTTTTATGTAAAATAAAGTAGAATAATGAATAATTAAATATACAAAATGTAAATATTTATAACGCTTGTAAATCGATAAAATAAAAAAAAAAACATTAATATAATACATTAATTTCTGGTCTTATTACAGTATTTAGTTAGTCTTATTACAATATTTTTTAGTATAATATTTATCCGCTGATTATCATATTATTACTATTATCAAGGACCTTTTATGTGATATTATCTTACATTCATTACTCAGCTTTGTTTAAATTTTCACACGCACAATTTTCGTCTTTTATTATTATTCAGAGAATTTCTTATATTCTTCACTACATGTTTCAGGCCTTGTTAAGAAGCGTTACGCAGCTCGCATTTTGCTTGCGAAAAGGCGATTTGCCTACGCGTTCAGCAGTTTTGCGCTACGCAAAAACTTATATCTTTTTTCGTTATATCTATTCGTTTTTTTATATATTTAAATTATCTTTTGATTGTCGTTAACGTGACGTTAATTCAGAAGAAATAAAGTCGTAAGTAAAAGCATTTAACCGCAATTGTAAACTAATAGATTTTTTGTTAAAGAAACAGTTTGTTAAATAATTTTTTTGTTGTTGATAAAAATTAGTTAAAAAAAATTAAGTGTTTTAAGTTTTATCTTAAGGAATTAAATATATAAATTTTTTTAAATATAAAATTTATTTTTAGTCATAATAGTTTAAAAAATGCACGATTCATTTTGATGTAAATATTTTATTAATAAGATATTTTGTTTATTGTTAATTCAATAACGTAAAGTTTTAACGACGTTCGTTTAATTTATGAATATAAATTATGATCACGAATATGTTATCGGTAATTGATAAACAACAAAAAAAAACTCTTTCTTGTTTAAAAACATTAAAATGAGTTCACATATTAAATAAGAAAAAATTTATTAACAGTTAATAAAATAACCAAAAACCAAAATCATAAGAAAATAAACATAAAAATCATAAACAAACATTATTTTACGTTTCATGAAAAAAATATTTTTTTCAAAATAAAATTTAGGTTATATTTGAAAAAAATAATAAAAATGATTTTTTAAATAAGAACTTAGATTTTATTTGTAACTTTTGTTATAGTGAGAAAAAAACAAACTGTATGATTTTTAACGCGTTAATAAAATAACTTTAATTACAATGCGGTACTTGAAAAGACGCGAGTGACGCAATATAACTTCTAACGATGCAAAATATATTTGATGAGTTGAGTAACTTAGAAATGCGTTGCGCGTTTTCGCTACGCAGCGAAATCTCGTAACAAGGCCTGATGTTTAAATCTTGACATTTTTGCAGGCAAGATTTTTCTATTTTTTGCTACAATATATTACTTGATTTTTAGTGATGATTTTAAGTTGTGCGATTGTTCATTTTCTTACACTTTAGATTGGTTAACAAAATTCAAATGAAGTATTCATGACAGCGTTAGAGTTTTTTGAAGACTCTATTGTGTTTTATTTAATTTTAAAAGGGTTTTTAATAGGGTATATTGCATTTTGATTGTTTTTGGTTTGTTTATGCTGGAAGTACCTATTTGGTTTAAATGGTCTTAGGGGGAAATTTATTAGCATTTTCTGTTTGCATACTTTAGTTCATACTTCTTCCTGACATAAGCAAGGTTTTTGAATCTTTAATTAACTAACACTTAACCTCTCATCTAGAATATAATAACTTACTTTCTGACCATCAATATGGGTTTCAATCTTTTCGTTCTATAGCTGATTTGCTAACAGTAATATCCGATAGATTTTATCAAGCATTAGATAATGATAGCATTAGATAGATGATTTATCAAGCATTAGATAAGTGGAGGGGTTAAGGCCATCGCTCTTGACATTTCTAAAGCTTTTGATAAAGTTTGGCAAGCTGGTCTTCTCCATAAGCTTTTACGCTTCTCCATAAGCTATTACGGTGTAACTGGTAACATCTTTAAAATGATTGAATCTTTTTTTTCCAATTATAGTATAAAAGTTGTCCTCAATGGACAGCACTGTTCTTCATATTCTGTAACCTCAGGGGTTCCTTAAGGTTCTATCCTTGGCCGTATACTTGTTTAAACTTACATTAACGAACTTCCAGATATTCTCACATCTAAGGTGGCATTGTTTGCTGATGATACTACCATTTATTCTTGTCACGATAAAAAGCCAATCGTTATCACAATATTTTAGATCTTCCTATATTTATGAACAATAATGTTCTCGAGGAGTCATTTACTCTTCATCTTATACAATTAACTTTTTCTTCCGATCTTTATTGGAAACGATATATCAAATATGTTGCAAAATTAGCATCTGCTAAGGTTGCATCTCTATATCAAGCTCGAAGCTTTCTTACTTCGAATTCTATTCTCTATCTCTATAAATCTCAAATACGGCCTTATATGGAATACTGTTGCCATATCTGGGGCGGATCTTCTAATGATGCCCTTTTCCATTTTGACAAGGTGCAAAATCGCATTGTAAACATAGTTGGACCTGCTCATGCAGCCAACCTCCAACCATTATCACATCGTCGTAATGTTGCTTTGGCCATTTGTAGTGAGTCCTTTTTTACTGCAGTATGGATTAGGCATAAGTTGCGGGGTAAAGCATAAGTGGCGATGATGTTTCTCTGACAAGATAAACTTGTTATAAGTGCTGATTCTTATCAAAATGCCAGTAATAATAGACGCAACTCTGAGGAGATGTTTATTATTTAATCAATACACAAATTATGTTTACACATCAGCATTAATCTTTTTTTTCCATTCTGAGGCCTTACATTGTAGTATGCATACTTTTTATTTTGTATTCAACTTTTTGTTTTATTTTTTTGTTTGGTGATATATTTTTTGTATATCTTCGTTTAGATTAGTGATTGTAAAACAATTTATTGTTTATTATTATTGTTAGTACTGTTAGGTGCATTGTCTGTCTTATTTATTTTTAAATACTCTTGACAAATGTCAAAAAATGCTTTGTTAAAAAAGTAATTCTCCTTTATTCTAATGTACTTATTTTCTTCCCTCAGGCGTTAACTGCTTGTGTGTGACCATTTGGCGAATTTATATGCCAAAGTTTTTAAATAAATCATAAATAAATCAACAATTAACATTTTATTTTACTTTATTTTTTCTCAAATCATATTTAATATTAAATTTAAAAAAGTACACACAATATTCAAAAACTTAAAAAATATTTCTTAAAAATTAATAGACGGTTAGCTCAAATCAAAACCCTAAATCAAAATTTGTACATCAGCAGCTAAATAAATCAGTACTATATGTGCACATTAACGGGCACCATTCATTAAACAAATCAATTAATAAATATAAACTTTTAAATATGAACAATGTACAAAAATTTGAAATTATTTTATTAATTTTTTTCTTTCTTAATTTAAACTGTCAAGAATAAAACATAAACCAATCTAAGTGCTGTATTTACAGTTTAAAATTTCCGGAAAATTTTGCTCAAAATTATCTGAAATTTTTAAACAAATTTTATTGCAATAAGCTTAAAGTTATTATGCAGTTTTATAAAATCCATTTCTTTACCAATATGTCTTTTATCATTAAATTGTAGGATTATATTGTTAAATTGTAGTATTTGGGTATTTTAAAAATATTCCAACAAAAAATATAAAGTAATAAAAACCCACAAGTGAAAAATGCACATCTTTTAGCCATATTTTTATAGCCAATATAAGAATTTAAAAACATGTAAAATACAAAATTAAGAAAAAATACCTTTATAAAAAAAAAGTCCTACAGCAATAATACAAAATATTATCAATGCAACTTCCACTAAATTCCAAAACTCTACAAAGTATTTACAACCAGTTCGATATAAAAAGCGAGATTCACGAATAGTAAATAATATAACCATCAAGATTAAAACAATATGTAAACCCAAAAAAACCTTTGATCCAGTCACTGAGCCATACAAATTGAACGTCAGAACAGTAAAGCTAGGAACAACTCCACCAGAAGCCAGAAACTCTAAGGCCATTGTAACCATGTTGAAATTTTTAGAAGCAGCATTAAACAAAGCAAACTCAATTAATATAGCTCGCGTTTGTCTATCAATCCACCTATGACTTTTGGCTTGAGCAAGTATAACCTGATTTTTCCATTTAGAAAATATTTCTATGACATAACCTCCGCCATAGTAAGTGTCTGAACTAGCTGTATATGGATAGCCATCAAGTTCTTTCCAGGTTTGATACCTCCATGGCATTGTTAAAGTATTAATTGTAGAGTTATAATGTTTTGGAATAGTCCAATTCAAATCAAAATCTCTTGTTTCCTCTAATGCAGTTTTATATGGAGACAAACAGTTTATAGCAATGAACTTAGAAATTGAGTCAGCTTTTGTACAAGAGTCTAAAGAGAAAAAAAATGCTTTTTCTTTTAAGGTGATTTTTTTTTAATATATCAGTTGGTCTAATAAATATAAATCAAACTTTTTGTAAAAATTTGTTTTTTAATTTTTGGGTTTCTGGTTAAAGTTATATATATAATTATTAATAAATTATAATATTATATAACCCAAATAAAATATAATATTATATAACCCCTAATAAAATATAATACTATATAACCCAAAGTTATATTTTAAGAACTCCTTTAATTTTTTTTATAAATTTTTAAAAAAGTTAATGAGATCATTTAAAAGTAACTTTTTATTCAAAAATGATAAAAATAGTATCAATGCTACTTCAAAACTTGGTAAAACAAAAGGAAGAAAGTAAAATAAAACACAGTTTAAATATCAGTAAAAAGAAAATTGTTCAACAAAAATCGGGGGAAAGAATTATATAGAATAGCCTTACTAAGCACCTCTAAACAATATTAAAATACCTTTGTATGCAGTTGTGTGATAAAAATAAACTAAAGATTGTCTAAAAAGCTTTTATGATTTAAAACAGATCACTAAACAATAATTAATAAAATGATTTTCATAACAATGCACACCAGTCAAATATTATAATTTTTATGAATAATAAAAAATACTATGAGTAACTCTTACTTGGCTTTATGCGGACTTGTCTAATTCGTATTCCATTCACAATTTTTGAGGTAAGATCATTTAAAAACAGTTTTCCAGGAAAATCTTTCATATCTGTATTGGTGTAAAAATCACTCAAGTTATACCAAGGTTCAGGAAAAACTTGAGGTAAAAAAAATTCTTCTACCCAATGCCAAAAATCTTGTGAGGATTGAATCTATTTGCACATTTTTGATGTAATAAAAAAACTTTAGACAACAATAAATTATCAAAACAATAAGGAGAATA
The DNA here is from genome assembly GCF_022113875.1 of Hydra vulgaris. Lineage (NCBI taxonomy): Eukaryota > Metazoa > Cnidaria > Hydrozoa > Anthoathecata > Hydridae > Hydra > Hydra vulgaris. The sequence continues at coordinate 9,995 of NW_025896176.1, read as the reverse complement.
AAAAAAATCGAAAAGAAAAAAAAAAAAAATGTATTTGATAAAAATATAGCTATGCTCATTTAACCTAAAAAATACAATTAAAAACATATTTTTTTTATAAGCCTAGATTTTTAAATACACTATTACTTTTAAAGTTTCCTTTTAAAAGTAACAGACAAACCTGATTAAATACTTTGCTTTGAAACAATGGGATGTTTGGATTTGCTGGCAATCTTAATTTCAAATTGAAAAGTTCTTGAACATTGCGAGTTTGATAGAAAGTGAGACTACTACGTGAAAAATAACCTATAAAGAACACCAAGCATGCATAGATAATGTGCAAAAAAAGTTCTGTAACTACAGCGTGCATCTTCTTGTGCTTTAGCCTTGTCTCTCTCATCTTTTTTACTGTAGAATAATCAAGAGGCTGCATTGTAATGCAATCACTATCAATTTTTAATTTATCTTTTGGCTTGTGGAGCCAGTTTTCATCAAAAGCTAATCTTTTACCTAAATTAAAGATTGTTATAATTAGTTTTTATTTAAATATCTTTTTTACAATAAGCTATAAACTATATGGTTTATTTTTTCAAAAGACAAGGTGAAAGTTAACGAAGCCAATTAAATTGATATTTTAGTGCATACCCGAGATGCTCAAAGATTAATAGGGCAAGTTGCTGTAAAAAAAGGTGTCTCTAAAATATGAGTCATATTTAAAATTAAATAACAAAGTTAGAGAGGTGTAAAGAATGAAACAGGGTAATTAGGTCGAGATTAAATCCCTTATAGAAATTGTGAAGTGCCTGAAAACACTAATTTAGTGGATTGAGGCAAAAGAGATCTGTAAAAAATCTAGTGTTTCAGTTAATTAAAAACGAGAAACTTTTAAAACTAAATTCCTTGCTAGCTTGATAAACTTTCAAATATTTTACAGTTTTGCTTGTTTTAGGCATTAGACATTGAAATTTTTTTTTTAGATGAGTTTTGATAATCTTTTTTTAATCTATTATAAAATGATAAACAATGTATTCCATGTATACCCATAGGAAAAGTGGGAAATTGACAAAAGGCAGGGTGGCCAGCTACTTTGTACAGTTAAATTTCCTGACTTTTTCCTGACTTTAGTCAGAATAAAGTCAGGAAATTCTATTTTTAGTTGTAAGTTTTAGAATTTTTTAACTCTTGTTTGTAAATGCTTCCTAGTTTAATATTTACGCTATTACGAAGTAAAAAATAATATAAAAGATATGTTATATATTGTATATATATATATATATTTTTTTTATATTCTTACATGATATAAGTTGCACGATAATAATTTATGTTTTAAACTTTTCTATATTATTTTTATAGGAGGTACTTTACAAGTATTTTCAAATGGAAATAAATTCAAACACTTGAGCAGATTGAGCTTCAAAATTTATAAATATAATTACTGAACTATAAAGATAATTTTTCAAGTGAATTAGTTTATTTCATTTTGGTGATAGCATTTTTAATTCTAGTTCAATCTCACTATATCTTGGTGATGATGTTGATTTAGCTTTGTTTTATTAGTATTTAATTCCTTAATTTTCTTCAGAGATAATTTTATATCAACACAGTCTTGTTTTTCTCACAACTTTTTTTCTCTTTTTCGTTTTAATGAATCTTTGTAGTGTGAATAGGACATGTTTACACTTTTTAACAGATTATAAAATAGATTTTACTACCTCGAATACACTTTCTTTAAATAAAGTTTGGCATAAGAGATCTCGTAACCTTTTCAAGTTCTTTATATAAGAATGGTGCTAATGGAGAATCTGACTGAAAAAGTCGTAAGAAGGCCCTACAAATTATGCCAAATATCGAAAAAAACGATTTAAGCAGGCATCACAAGATTATTGACAGCATCAGTAACAATGTTTACCATATAACTATTTGGTAGTTTAAACTGCGTGACATACAACAACACGTTATCATAAATATCTAAAGCTCTTTGACATATTTTCAAACCACCTTGTTGATCAAAATTTTAGAGAAAACCTATCACTTCCACGAATTGTTTGATAACCTGCCCAACAAGCAGGACAATCATGAAAAAGTTTATAAAAACGTCTGAGTACTGCTGGGTATATATTTATACATATATGTATACACGTGCTTAATGGGTATATATTTATGCATATATGTATGTATATATATATATATATATATATATATATATATATATATATATATATATATATATATATATATATATATATATACATATTTATAAATATATAATACATAAATTTATATATATACATAAATTTATATATATATATATATATATAAATTTATAATTTTATACACTCCATTTCACCTTTTTATGACCTGCTTGAAATGCACCATATAAAACATGCAGGCCACAGGATCCCACTTCAAGAATATATGTTTCAAACTTTTTTCCAATTATTTAGAATTTTAAAATATTTCAAATTCACATTAGGTCCATCCATAAAAATTTCTAAAATTTTGGCTTAAAGATTTTCATTTAAAACCATTTTACAAATCATTTGCAGTTGTATGACCAAGAAACACTGATGAAAAGTGTCTTGTAGTCACATGGTTACGAATAACATCCCAATAATGAATGCAAATATCCATTGAATCTTTTTGATCAGTTTTGTTTAAAGACTCATCAAAATGTACAACTATGTGTGTAGAGCTAAAAACCTTTTTTTTAAACAAGATCACGGAACATGGGGCAAGACCATGTGTGATGTCATAGGCTACTTTAGTTTTCCTAATAGTCATTTTTTAGCTATAGAATAGTTAAGTATTGAACGTGTTAAACCATATATAGCCATAAATAAAGAGAAGGGTGGTACTGTTGTGCTGGAAGAAATTGTTGAAAGGATTCGCATTAATTGAGAAGATTTGACTACACAGACGCTAATGCTAGTTATTTAAAAGCTATTAAATTTGATGATGAAACAAGTTGCTTGTGATACTGTATATTTCTGTGACTTGTTAGTAAAATAATCAAATACTGTTGGTTGGCTTTTTAAAGATATTTTTTTTAAATGCTTTGCATTTTTTTCATGACATTTGACTGCCATTATACCCATATTATAATGTCCTTCCACAAACATTATACATACCCTTTATTTTATCATCAGCTCTCTTAAGCCAACTCCATGATGGATGATTTTCAAGATTGATTCGGTCATTATCAAAGTAAGTTATTTTAGACATTTTTACTATTTCTATAATATTTACCTGGAAAAAATTAACATTATATTAACATAGTTTAATAAATATTTAAAAGATACGCAACAAGCTTTAGGTAATAATAAAATAGCATTCATATTTTATTTTTTAATACAAGTTTATTGATGTATGGCAAAATGAATATAAACTTTCCTTTTATATGATGGTTGTGTGAGAGTTTGTAAAATTCAAAAAATTTTGAAAAAGAAATTTCTTTCCCTTACTTCCACAGACCATTTTTACAACTGTTTTACTTTTCTTGTTGCAGGCCAGCAAAATATACGAGGCTTCTTATGAGAGACTTTTTATGAATAGATAAGAAATTTTAAGAGAGGCTGGTTGGCATATATAAAGTATGTATGCAGTATAATCACTGATTTTTGTCCTTGATGTCTGTACCCTTTCTATGACTCCTTCCTCTCTGCAACCATACCATTACTTATTAAAAAAGAGCTTGCCTTCCCTCCCCCCTTTCTACTTCCTTCCTGGTAAAAGTGAAAAAGTAAGAGTGAAGTCTAAGTTTTAAGCGATTTCAACATTTTTCAAGTCTTTGGCTACTATTTACTTAACAACTATCACTATGTTTTTTCAAAGGTTGTCATGTATTATTTGCTTCTATTTCTTGGCATTAAATATCTAATAGCTAGCTGAGCACATATATATGATTCTCTTTGCTCATGTGTGTTAAGATGGCTTGAAGCTTCAGTTCTGAATTTGACACATTTGTTAACCAACTGAACTTCAATAGAATAGTTTAGAAAAATCTTCAAATTGTGGCAGAAGTAAGAGTACAGATAAGTGGAGGCTCAAACTTAAGTTTCATGACGTGAGGTCTGATAATTGATTAGTATTAGGATTTACTTCTAATGATTTTCTTAATCTGAGACTACTATCTCTAACTTGAGTTACCTCATCTCTTGTAACTCCTTAAGAATTTATAAGAAATTTCAAGTATCTGTTTTCAACTACCTCTTTTCTTTCTACTACATTTTGGCTTCGAAGTGTGATTTTCAAATTATTCAGAAGGTGCATACCACAATGATCACCTGATTTTTGGCATAACAACATCTAAAACACTTTTGCTCTGAGTTTCAAGAAGTTCTAGTTGACTAAAGACTTTTTGATCTCCCAACCCAACTTAATTAACTTAAGTAATAAACCAGGAATGTAAATAAACACTAACAATAAAATTCAAAATTATTCTTAGATTCTCCATGTTTTCAACAGTAAGGTCATGGGAGACCCAAATTCTGCAAAAATCAAGTGCTGTTGTCAACCAAGTTAAAAACTTTTATAATCATTGTATTATAAATTGAACATGTTTGATTCAGAGAAAATTTATATTAAGTTTGATTATTAACTTGAACTATATTCTGTCCACTGCCATTTTTAAATGTTGAAGAGCAGCTGTTTACATAAATTGTTTCAACAGTTTCATGGTGTACATAATCCTGCATAAAGTTTTCTACTTAAATAGTTACCAGTCTTTCTTTTTATTTCATTGCTAGCTATCATTGTTGTTTTATTTTGATTATTTTCAATAATCTCCTATCTGCACCACCAACATGAAAAGTTTCGAAGCTATTAACTTTTAGTCCTCTGAGAATAAAAGTTCATACATTCTGAACCGCATTTGTACTCTGATGAAAAAAGTAGTTCACATTTGAAAAATAAGATGTCCACAAGCCTGTCTAATTTTCAAATAAAAACCTATCTTTTTCGGCTTTTTTTTCCACGTCCAATGCCAAAATCAACAGCTTATTTCCATAATTACTTATTTTTTAAATTATTATTTTTTCATGAATTATAACAGAATATGTAAAAAGTGCTTTTAACCAAGGACCAAGTAAAGCAGGTAATATATTTGTTACTTGCTAACTATCTATAGTACAGTTCTTAATATATTTCTCATCAATTTTTATTAAAAGTATATCATATCTTAGCATACATGTAGGTGTTGACAACTTTATAAAACAAAATATGTCTACTAGGGTTTTCCTTTTGAAGTATTATAAGGTATTATGAAGTGCTGATTACCTTTTAATGAAAAAAAAAAACTCGTACAAACTATTATTGATAACCAAATAAGTGAAATTAAAATCAAGCTCACATCAAAATAGTTTCATTATTTAAAATTCATTTATTTAAAAAAATAAGTTATATTTTTTCACTACTCTTTTATCTAAAAAAAAAAGTACATTAAATCTAATACTACTTTGGTCAAGTTATTTACAGTAATACTTCTTATACAGAACAGTTTTTTCCGAGTTATTATATTACTATAATAAAATAAACAATTTAATAAATGGTCATAAAAAATTATATTTTTAGTGAAAACTTTGTAAAGGCCACTGTACTCATATAATTATGTAATAAATTATTAGAAATTAAAAGAAAAGGTACAATCAAAAAATGTTAGATTTTTATTAAATAATTATTAACAGAACAAAATTTATTGAGGTTCTAAACAAAAATATGTAAACAATATATTATTACACTGAAAACTGAAAAATTTGGAGTTGGTTGATTTCAAGTTGGTTGCAATCATTTGAGGTACAAGCAATTGCAGGGCAAGTTAAAGAATTAATTTTTTTTGTTAAATACCTTGCTTCTCAACTTCACTATTTTCAGTTTCATCATCAGTCTTTTTTACAACAAGAACCATAACAACAACCACAACAAAAATTTTTAATGGATCCAATACAAGTATACTTTTAACCTAAAGTCATAAAAGAACTTAAATCTATCCTGTTAATCAAGAAACATCAAAATATAAAAAAAATAATAAAAAATTAAAAAAATTGGAAATAACTAAGAAAATAAATCTGTAATCGAAATAGATAAAAAAACAATATTTAGGTGATTCAGAAAACTATTTACAACACTATTAAAAAATACAAAATATTAGTATTTAAGTTTAAGAATATATAATTATACTATAAAAACAAAAATTTTTTATAATATATTCACTAATATTCACTCTTTGTTTGATAACTGGCAAATCACAAAGCTGCACTAAGCTCTACATCACTTTCTACATGTTCATATCTTAAATCTTTTCGAATTTTGTGTTTGTAACATACCACACACCTTCTCTAAGCATTGGTCAAGTATTTGTAAAGGGTTGTTTGCTACTAATCCAGAGTGATTTTTTTGCATAAAAATAAAGTTATAAATTTACATAAAAAAATTGAATAAAAATCTTCAGCTTTTTAAAATGATATTTAGGGGTGGCTCAATAGGTTTGAAATTTTACACGGAAACTGGTTTCATGAACTTTTTTTAAAAGAATCATATCACTGCCAGGCTACATATTTTGCATTAACAATACATATTAATCAAACTAATTTAATCATACTAATTAACAAATTTGAAATTAATAACAGTACTGAAAGTCTATGACTAAAATATATTAAACCTGAGAAAGTCAATTTATTGGAGTACTCTCCTGATGTCCCTCAAAATGTAACGATTTTTTTGCTGTTTTGAATTGTTCTCTGTGTTGTTGCACAATGTGCAGAAGAAATTGTCTTTGCTTCTCGCTCTTGGTCAGTATTTTATTATACTGTGTGATTAAAGCTACACCTCTTTCAGCACAGTCATTAACAACTCTCATTCTATTCACTCTGTCTTTAGCCTTTTTGTAAATGTCATCTGTGTCCCAGCTAACTGGATCAATGTCAAACAAAGCCTGTTCATCAATTCCCAAAAGTCGAAAGAATGCTAATGTTTTTGATGTTACAAAATCTTCAATCGACTTCAAATGAATGTCATTAACATTTCCCAATCTTTTTAGGTTGTCTTTTTGTGGTTCATTATTCAATCTTTCAATCATTTTTTGTTTTGTTTTATGTGATACATTACTTGAAAAGAAGCTCAATCCAATGAGTTCTTTGCTCAAGTACCATGCCGTTGCCTTCTCTCCAACTTTTTTGTTAATTATTTTGTACGATTCAAATTTCTTCATTAATTTCAAATCATTAGCAGGTGCTTTGGAAGCAAATGGACTAGAAAACCATGCAGACATGTACAGAAGAGTTGAAAACAGATTGAACTCCAACAGGGATTTCTCTTCCTTTGTAGTAACCTTGAATTGCTTTCAGAACATGTACATTTTTATACAGAAGATGACCTTAACCATCCACCGTGCGTGATGAAATGCACCTGGCACATTCAAATGTTGTCTTCTAGGAGGGATATTGCCAAGAAACATTATTTTCAGTTCCAAAAATTCCCTATAACCATCTCTTAGTTGGCTAACAGTTTGTAAACAATTTTTTACGAAACGAACAGCCGCATCTTTGAGATCATTTAAATAAATATTGTTTGGACCACTGAACAATTTTTCATCAAGACATTCAAATTCATTTTGATCAATATAGTTCTAGTTGTTTTTGAACCGATTGAATAACAAAATATTTGGTCCACTAGATGGGCCAAAAAGACACTTGAATACATCTGACACAATAATTTCATCCATATGATGATGGCATGCTAAGTGCAATAGATTTTTCTCTAATAATTTTTTAATTAATGTACATGCTCCAGAATGACAGCCGGTGTTACTCAATGTAGTGTCGAAGCACATTCCAACAATTTCTTTTTTTACTCCCCATTCTGTTAAGCTAGAAACTGTGGCATCCGCCATTGCTGCACCTGTTCTGGTCACAAGTTTGGGAACTCCAAGCATAGTTATATGAGTAAATACTATTGTGTACCACTGCTTCACCCAATTTCTTTCAATTTCATACAATGCCACTATTTGGTCACTTTTGTTAATGCTAGAGGCATATTTTGATTGCAATCATCAATATTTTGATTGTAATCATCAAGCTAAAGAAACCTGCTTTTTTCTACAAGCTCAAAAAACATTTTTAGTTGCATCAAAAATGCAAGTTGACGTGGTATATACATTTTTCAGGGTTCCACCAGATTAAAAAATTGAAACTCCAGGAATGTTGAGGACTTTTTTATAGATAGCTCAAAATAACACAAAAATACTTATATTCGTTATATTCTTTGTACAAAACTATATATTCATTTATTCTCAACTTTTCTTTAATAGAAGTAAGCAAACCTTTTTGGTATTTGCAAACTGTTCTTATGGTATCTGTAGAATTAGCAATGAAACTGATGAAAGCTCATAATAAGAAAACCAGTTGTCAATGAATAGTCTGTAGCCCTGGTCAAGTAAGCCATCCATAAAAAAGCATTATAACTTTTTATTGCAATATAGCGATAATCTGAACTTTGATTATTAGTTACCATTGACCATTCTACAGTAAAAGAGCATCAATCAATGCAGGCATTTCTATTTCAAAACCTAATTCTAACAATTCTGGTTCTGAATTTTCTCTATCAGAACCATCAGATAAACTACATTCTTCTTCTGAAACCTGACTCAACTCTTTGCTTTGATATATTTTTTAACTCTTGATAAGCAAATGTTCACTTTTTGATACTGAATTTTGCACTAAAAGTTTCTTATACATTATATTAAAAATAGAAGTAAACACATGTAAAATTGAATTATTGAGACAAAAGCTCAATTATTATGCAGTAATTAATCTTGTGAAAAATAGACGTATCACTACTGAATATAATAATAATAATAATAATAATATATATATATATATATATATATATATATATGTATATATTAAAAAAAAGCGAGAAATAATGTTGCCAGAAACTATTAACTTCATTATGAATATTGATAACAATGATCACTGTCCGATTGATCAAAAGGAAGTCTGCAGAAGTATGTTTTTATCATTGACATACTATTTCAGTAAACGTTATACCTAAATATTAGCCTTTGAATAGTTGTTACAGAGGTTTAGTTATTACGAAAATGAGTTGCGGTTTATATAAGACAACTGGACACAAATCAGAAAGGGCTAGTTTAGTTGGTGAAGGCAAAAGTCCAACAATTATAGTAAAATGCAAATTGTTTAAGCAAAAAAAAATGTTTTACATTAACTTTAAAATACCGGGAGTTGTTTCTTTAGGCTGTGTCAAAAAAGGGAGACACCATTACTAGTCAATACTATGTAAGAAAATATTTGGAACCTATTATGTCAGAAAGTAATAAGAAAAGTAAAGTATATATTTATATATACTTTACTTATATATAAAGTAAAGCATATATAAAGTATATATATATATATATATATATATATTTATATATATATATATGTACATAAATATATATATATAAATAAATATACTTTTCTAATTTTTAGTTGTCTTCAACAGCATGTTTCTCCATCAGTAGGTTCATCAGAAAGAATGTCTAAACATCAAAAAGTTCAAATTATAAAAAAATTATTTCACAAGAAGTTGGGAATCGTTATAACTAACTATGTAATAATTGTAGTATTTTGCATCACGGAAGTTGCATTAGCTACATTAGATAATTAAAAATATATGAAAAGAATTTTTTAGAATAAGGATAATTTTAGACTGGTTTATAATTTTTTTTTAAAAACTTATTTTCATGCCTGCATTTAGACATTAATTTATATTTTTTATGCAGTAAATTTTCTTGATCTAAATGAGTAATAATTTCAAATTTTTCTTTTAAACATTGTGTACATTTTTTGGAAATGTTATTATAGGCAGGCGCAGTTTTTAGAATAGATCAGTTTAATTTAAAATTAGTATTTTTTTCTTTCGAGTTGCCAAATATATTTCGACAGCATAGTCTCTTTTAAATATTTTTTATGTTTAAAAGATTGTATATATATATATATATATATATATATATATATATATAT
>NW_025896175.1:0-23991 GCF_022113875.1 Hydra vulgaris | reverse complement strand
CTCTCATTTTAGTTAAAATTTTTGTCAAAAATCGATTAATTTTGTATTCAATTATATATCACAGTATTAATTTTGTATTCAATTATATATCACAGTTTGCCAATTTTGGCCCTAACCTCAAATTGAGGACCAAAAAAATGACAATATGTTCAGTAATCTAGAGACACTCACGGTTCATTTGGCATAAAAATTAAAACCTGGTTTCACCGTCTGAGAGACAATTGGGTGTGAAGATGGTCTCTGCAACATTTTCAACAAAAAAATATGTCAGTTGAATAAAATAATGGGTAAATACCTCTCTATGTTTCATTGAATGATATAAATGTGATTTTTCATAGATTTTATATGTCCTTGTTAAAATAGAATCATTTTGGGGGTTTTTGTTTAAAATGTTTTGTTACTATTTGAGAATCAAACATACCAACTAGAAAGCAAAATTTTATACGTCATTTTTAGCACAGTCAAGTTCCATCAAAATTATACAAATAGTATCACAACTTTTAAAACTGTATATGGACATAAATTATTAAAAGGGTTGTCAAAAAAGGAATGAAAAATGGACAACTTCCCAAAAAACTCATAAAAACTGCAGAAGAATTGTCTGCTTTCTGGGTATAAAAAGATGTGTCAGACAAGTTACAGATTTTATGGAGGAGAGAATAAAGGCCCTGCTTAAACAAGATATTGACTTCACTGATCTTAAAGTTCCATCAGGAATTTGCAATTCATGCAGAACAAACTTGCAAATATTACACAGTTGTAAAATCAGCTGTGAGCTCCCCAGACTGCACAACTTTCAAACAATCAAGATCACAAAAAAGTTCTCTTACTATTCATGCTTCATTTGCCAAGTTGGCAAACCAAAGCAGAATCAGGCTGTCCCTGTTGCATCATCAAAAAGGGATTTCTTAACAAGTGCACAAAGGTTCAAAATTTAAAAATTTTATAAAGATGGTGCAAACTGACACTGAATTGGGAGAAAAACTGACATCTGTCATTGAGCAAAAAGTTGTATCACCTAAAGAAACTAAAAGACTGATCAGAGAACAGGATGGAAGATTAATTATTCTCACTCCTGGACCTGCCAAAATTCAGAAAAGAAACTCATGCTCTCAACAACCAACATGATCAAAGTTCAAATCAAGACTGGTCTTTCCAACAACAAGATCAGAGGACTTGCATCAACTCTCAACAAGTCATTTGGAGCAAAGTTGGATAAATCAAACTTCAGGGATGAATTAGCCAGTGTCTGAAAGAATTTGGAGTCCTTCTTCACCACATCAACAATTTATGATGCACCAAAAATAGATATCTCCAAAACCAAGGTTGTGCATTACATCAGTTTTTCTCAGTTTGTTGCCTTGGTGTCTGAAGAAAGAGGAACTTTCAAATCAAAGAAAATCGCCAAAACTGGGATTATTGGTAGTAAAAACTTCTGTGTGTGGAGATCCTACACATAGACTGCACATCAAAAGACAACAGCCCTCACTGGTTCCTTATCTCTGGATTCTGGTGTCAAGCAGAAACTCATTCTGGCCATAGCCAAAAACCTTTCCAAAAACTATAAGAACCTCAAATCAATCTATGCTCTTTTGGGGATAGTCAGAACACCAATCTTGCGTGTAACATGAAAGTTGCTAAAACCCTATGTGGAATTCAGGCTCACTCCAGTTTAAACCTTTGCTGCTAGTGTGACATCACATCAGACAATTTGCAATCAATTCAAGCTCTACAACTCACATTCAGGAGGAAGCAAATTGCAGGCAAAGAAGTATTTGATGTGATTCATAAGGATCTCATCTGAGCAGAGGATGCTTCCAAAGCTATCTAGAAATTTATGATGGAAATCCACCTTTTGCTTAGGGTGGTGAATCATTTTTACAAAGGGGTGTAACCAAAGTAATCTCCTCAACTGTAGTGGCCTTCATGGCCTTAAGGAAGTGATTTTTCACTGGTTCCTTCCCAGATTCTCTGAAAGTCTTCAGAGATTCTGAAGACTTTCAGAGAATTCCAGATTGAAAGTCTTCAGAGAATCTGGGAAGGAACCAGTAAATTTCCTTTAATGTTGCGTTTGAACATTAAACCCTACCACGATGGAGATTTTGCTAAAGGTGATTGCATTAAGCACCTCAACAATACAGATCTTTTGAGTGAGCTTGTGACCAAACATCAAGTTGCTCCTGCCATGAATTTCATCAAAGTTTTTGAACAATTTTGAAGTGTTTTTCATTCTTGCATTGGAAACAATCTGTACCCAGATTTTGAGGTTCATATCAGTGCATTTCAAGAATGCTACATGACTCACAATCACATTGGTCACAGTGACTACTAAAGTTCACTCTGTTTTCCACCACATCAAAGAGTTCATCAAAATTTAATACACTGCGCATAACTGTTTTAGTGAGAAATCATCTGAGGCACTTCATTCAACTTTCAACTATGAAAAGCAGTTGTTTGACTATGTTCTAGACTACAATAGCAAGCATCTTTAGATTAAAAAGCTGAAAAAGATAAAAATCTTTGGTTCAAATTTCTGCTTATTTTTAAATACAGAATATTTTTTATGTAAAACTTGAACTACTGTTTTTGTAAAGTGTGTCTTGTTTCAAACAATTTAAAACCTGTTTTGTTGTAAGAAAAATTGTCAAGAACGAATTTTTCATACAACTTTTGAATAATTTATAATTAGAAGGAAAAAATTGGAAGGAACTTTTCTTGACGCTTTCATTACTCAAATTTTTATTGTCTACAAGCAAACCTGTTACTTAAAAAAGCAATAAATAAAGCAGTAGGCAACCCAAGTTTTCATTTTCCCTTATTTTTGTATGATTATGACATTAATAGACAAAAAAACAAACAAAAAATTACAGGCACAAAAATTATCAAAGGCTGAAAGAAAAAGAACTTTTTTTTCATTAACAGTAAAAATGGTTCTTCTAGTTGCCTCACTTTGAAGCACCATAAATCAGCCAAATATAAAGATAATTACTTCCTTTTTCTACTGAAAGCTCTTTTAATACTTTATGCCCATATACAGTTTTAAAAGTTAGTGATTTTTACTGTTAGTGACGCTATTTGCATCATTTTGATGAAAACTGACAGTGCTAAAAATGACGCATAAAATTTTGCTTTCTAGTTGGTATGTTTGAGTCTCAAATAGGAACAAAACATTTTGAACAAAAAAATCCCAAAATGATTTTATTTTACCAAGAACATATAAAATCTATAAAAAAACACATTTATACCATTAAATAAAACATAGATAGGGGTATTTACCCATCATTTTATTCAACCGGCATATTTTTAATGTTGAAAATGTTGCAGAGACCATCTAACTTCAAACATATATATTATACATATATATATATATATATATATATATATATATATATATATATATATATATATATATATATATATATATATATATATATATATATATATATATATATATATATATATATATATATAGGTCATTCCGTGAGAAAGAAGAAAAAAAAAAAAAGAAAAAAATTATGAGAACACATAATTAACTCTATAACTCTTTTTTATAACTATTTAAAAATACTTTAAGTCAAAAAGTTATTGAAAAAATCTTTTTATCATTCTATAACATGGTTATAAAGTTGTAAGGATTGTTTAAACATGTTTTGACTCTTACATTCCTGTTGTTTAGCGTTAAAAATTGTAATATATATCCATAATTAAGAATTTTGATATTGCTATAGTGCATTTTTTAACATAATATACATGGCTTTTGATAATAACTTATACTTTTATTTATACATCATTGATCGTGTCATTTTATTTGTTGTTTTTAAACATTGGATTTTTTGTTACAACTGTCACGACAAAAAAAACATAAAATGCTAATAAAACTTTCAGTAAAAACTATGAAACTCAGCATATAATAACATCAATCTGTGCTAAATAAACACGCCAAATGATTTTCTTTTTTGCCATGCCGTTTGCTGCATTAAGTCTGACAAAGTTCAGAATTGGTAAAAAGTAAGCCTTACTACTGTTACGCAGTAGATTTAATTTTCCATATATATATATATATATATATATATATATATTTTAGAAGGTGAAATATATATATATTTTAGTTAGAAGGTGGGTGCAGGCTAGAGCCCGCACCCACATTCACAACTATGCAAATCAGTTTACACAGGTGAAACAAAGCCCATGCAAAATATAAATTTTTGGTAAAAATAAAGTTAATTATTTTTTTTTTTGTTTATGTTTCTTTTATGTTTTTATTTAGTTATTCTTTTAAAAACTTCTCAAATGATGTAATTTTGGGAAACTGTTTGCTTTACTAGTTAAAAAACAGAAATATTTCATTTAGGATATGCTAAAAAATCTTTGAATATTCTTATGTAAAAATAAAAAATAAAAATTGAACAAGTTATATCAAACAGCTATTACTGTTCTGTATTATTCTGTGTTATGTTAAAAGATATATAACTAGTATGTCAAAAAGCAGGCAAAATATGCATGTGTTGCAAAAGAATTTAACATAATAGATTGGCTTTTTAGTATTCTTTGGAAACATGTAAAAATATACAATAAGAGCTATTAAATAATAAAGACAATTTCTTTTTTGTATCACACATTTTGCTTAATTGATTGATAAACTAGTTTTTCATACTTTAAAGTTGGTTCCATTCATAAAAAAATGTAAAAAAGAATTGTTTTATTTTAAATTCATGTAACACTTTTTTTTATACACGCCAATTTTAAATAAAAAGAATATATTTAAGTATATATACCAGAATCTTAAAAAATCTATTTGTACTAAGTCTCTTAGAAATTAAAAATTAGATTACCACAAATTTTAACTTACACATCAACGGTTAAATTTTTAAAATTTAATTTAACTTACAAAGCTCAAGAAAAATGAATTAACTAAAGAAGCAAAATAAAAAATGTTATATTTTATTCCATTATTTTAATAAGACAATATATTAATCTCCAAAATCTTGCAAAATTGCTATGTTCATTGCAAAATTTTTTAAGCAAACGTCAAAATGCTTAAATAAAGAAATGTTGTTTTTCTGCCATTATTTGGGTTGCTTGCAAATTACTGGTTTGAATGTATCTGGAAAAAACTCAATAAAAATCTAATTGTACAACTGATAAAACTGGAGAATAAAAAAATAAAGTCTGAATAAAAATCGAGAAACAAAACCAAAATATAATAACAAAAAATCACTAAGTAGAGCGCACACTAATAACTCTGAGTGAATCATAAAAACTGCAGTGTAACTTTGAAAAACTATTATCTCAACTTTACAAGTATCCAACTAATTGAAGTTTAATTACCAATGTTTTTTAAATTACTTTATTCACTCTCCTACTTGTTAATAAAGCGATTGTAGAAATTTTTATATATGATGACATTTTCATTCACAATGAAGAGAAAGAGAATGAACTTTTACAATAAGACCATTTGTTTTTATAAAACACCTATACGATGAATAACAGTTTTTTATATATTGTTGTTTTATTAGAACGATATTATTTATTATATAACGATTATATTTTAACATTTGAGTATAGTTTTTTACTTAATCTTTAGTTAATTACTAAATTATTAAGTAAAAATCAAATGTAAAAAATGATTTAAAAAAAAAGTTAGGTTTTTTTTTATTGCAAGTTGTTTTTCTGTCTTTTTATCACTAAAAAACAGTTAATATTACAATTAAAATTTTTACTATGAGGAATTAGGAAATATAAGGTTGGCAATAATTTGCTAACTTTAATCTGTGTGAGGTCGGCATTAGATTAGCTGAAAAAGTCTAAAGCAAACGTTTGACCATAAGACATAGAAATGAAGTCGGCAATTTTTTGCCAACCACAAACACTTTTAGGTCAGCAGTTAGGTTGGCATTACCAAATGCTGACCCTAATTCAGAGGGCTGATATATATATATATATATATATATATATATATATATATATATATATATATATATATATATATATTTATATATATATAATGGTCTAATAAATATTATAAATAAATCTTATTTATTTATTATTGAGCATTCTTATATGTACAAGGAGTTTTTGTAAATTATTTGCAAATACTAAATATCATATAATATATATATATATATATATATATATATATATATATATATATATATATATATATATATATATATATATATATATATATATATATATGATATCAGAAATATTATGGAAATACACTACTGCACGCTGAGCTTTTTTTGCTTGGTTCTCGAACTTTGGTACATCAAAAAGCATTTTTTTTTTGAGCTTTAAAAAGATTTTAAATCTTTACCATGCTCACTACCTGTATGATAAAATTCTATTGACTATCTGTTCTTCCACGTCCTTAAAATTATTGCTGTTTCAAAAGCCTGTTTTGAAGAAAGGCCTAGTGCAGACAGGATATAGAGCTTTTAAGTGATTTCAAGATTTAGTATTCAATGTAACAGTTATATTTTCTCTAATTTGACAGTGAATGTATCACCTGCACCTTAACTTTTTGCTTTATATGTCAGATGCAACAATCGATTTGCATAAGGAACCTGAACTAAAACTGTAGTTAATTTTTCTAATGCATCTTGAACAAGACTTTGGATAAGAAATTCTTGCACTTTTTGGTTACCAAAACTCTGGAATACTTTGACAGGACCCCAGGATGGTAAAAATCATATGCTACTAAAGATTCTTATGAAAGGAATGAAGAAGCCCTAAAGGATCCATCACATTTACTAATTGGATCATAGTGCACTATTTCACAAATAATACACTGACACAATTATTTGTGTCAGCGTATTATTTGTGACACAATCTTGTAAATATACAGCAAAACTTGTTTAAAAAGCTGAAAGCTGTTATGGAATAGAACTCTACAAAAAAGAAAACCACTTCCAATAGATTTACATGAACTAAATAAATAATCTGCATTTGTTTCTAAGAGGTCTCATTTTAAAGACATTTTATGTGTTATATGGATTTATTTTATGTGTTTATTTTGGGTTTATTTTATGGGTCCATTTTATATGTTATTTGGGTGAGTAACAATTGCAATAAATTAGTAATGATAAATAAAACATAATGATTGGAATGCATATTTATCTATTTGATTTTCATAATATTGTATATAAAAGCGTCCAAAATCACCCAGCACACAGGCAGACTTCAATACATAAATACATATTTATTTATTTGATGTTGCATAATAATGTATGTAAAAGAGTCATCCACACGTATCTTAACACTTCGGACACATTAAAAATATTTTTAAAAACATTTTTAAAAACATTTCGATTAGCATTTTTAAAAACATGCATATGCATAAATATATACAAAACTGTGTGGATTGATCTATGTATTTCAAAAATTAAAATCAAAATTCGAGTTAAAAATTCAAGTAAAAATAAAGGCACAAAAATTTATAGTGTTAACTATATCTAGAAATACATTAACACATGGAAAAACAAGTTATCAACATAAATTCACAGGTAAATAATAAATAAAATATATTTATCATACTATATATTAGGAAACTGAATAATAACTCATTCGTGCGCATTATCACAGAACTCACAGCAGCCATTAAACCTGAGTTTCTTTTAGCCCTTTTATATAAGGAACTATAACAAATTTATATAAATATGAAAATATGTAACTTATGTAAGTTGATAATAATATGTCGTTTACATTTAATGTAAAAATTATATTTGCATAGCAGTACCTAGATAAAGATATTTATCATTCAGAAAAACCATTTTTGAAGATATGCATCATTCAAAAAAACAAAAAAAATTATAAAAGTAATATTTGAAAACCACAATCTTTAAAAAAAAAATGCAATTATAAAAATTACATTTTAAATAAATTACAATCAAATAGAATTTTATTATTAATAGAGATGTAATAAGTAAAAAACAATAGACAAATAAAAAAGTAATATTTAAATGTAAAAAAGCCACTTATATAACATCATGTACAAACATTTGTAAGTGAAAACATCAGTACTACTGACAGTAGATAAGTTGAGTTTGCAGATTGTATATTTATGAACCGTGTATGAATACTATAAAAAACTTCAAACATTTTTCTTACAATTTTTTTTGCTCTTTTTATTTTGTTTTGAATTTATGTACTATGTACTATTATGTACTAATTTATGTTATTGTATTTTTAAAAAAAATATGCAAAATCAAAAAAAAAAAAAACATTTTCCAAGCAAAGGATTTGAATCTTTGATGACTATTCCCTTATCGCTCAGCAAACACCTGCACCTTATCAAAGCTATTAATGCTTAGGCTAAGAAATTAAAATAAAATTTTCTGTAAAAATTTAATGATAGTTGTTAATTTTTCATTCCCTTCCTCTTCTTGATAGTTGCTAAAATTTACAACTTATTTTAATAATCTACCAAAACCGGTATTTAAAACAGCTTAATCCAAAGATTTTTATCATTGAGAGTTTATTGCATAAAAGTTTTTACAAGAAAAGTATATAGCTATTATATTTGACATAACTAGCTCCCTATAAACCATTGTAAATAAATATGTAATACTGCTTTGTAAATAAATATAATTTTAATGAGAGGGTTGAAATTTTATTGTATCCTTAAACTTTAAAAAACACTAAAAGAAATGTTACACAATTGTCATCTATGATAAACTTATTTTATGTGTTTACATAATCAATTAGGTAAATCTGCGCATCTTAGTGTAGTCGCAGTAAAGAGAATTTTCTTTCTTAAACATGTTAAATTCAGACTTATTCTTTTGAAACAAACAGGGTATAAGTTTGAAAAAACAGGGTGAAGGTTCTTATAAGCTCTAAGTATGCAGAAAAGTGTGCATGTTAATTTTATTTTGTTCTAAAAGCAATTTTTAAATAAACTATTTTTCTAACGTTTACTCAAAATATTGAAAAATATAGAAAATACATATAGAAACGGATGGTGTTGAATAGATGTTTTATAGCAATCCTAACTTGCTTTAAAAAACATTAAAATTCTTTATAATTAATTACTATAATATGATATAATTGTTGTTAATTTTTTTGTGTGGTGAAATCTAGCAAATTTGAACATCTCATGCCTGTACCTAGGGTGTTGACCAGTATTTTTGGGATCATATCTGATTAAAAAAATCATAGAATTTGTTTGCTTTAAATTTCAATCAAATTTTTATTTTTAAAAATTAATCAAAAACTAATTAATCATATAATTTGAAAATTATTCATTAAGCAAATAAATTAAAATATCAATTAATCTATTATCCCTAAAAAATTACTACTGCTAAATTACAGAACCAAGGATGTAAAAAAACTAACCTGCGATTTCTTATTTTTTATTTGCATAGCTTGCAATCTTATGGCTTCATTATTTAGTGAGTGTAAAATTTCTGTAAATGTTTTTAAAGCAGGTTTCATATAACCATTCACTGGAACTACTGTTGCATTGATAATAACCAAATAACATAACAAAAAAGCTTCAATTTCCAAATTAAAATACTCTGAAAAATGAAATTAATTTAAATATAACTAATACAAACAAAATACAAAACAATCTAATAATAATAGCATATAAATACATATATCATACTGATATAATATATCATACTATAAGGTACTTAGTATTTACATATACAGTATATATATACAACTCTGGAGTACTTGCTACTTTTGTGTTGCAACTCCTAATTTTAAAAATATTATCATACTTTTAAAAAATTTTTCTATTTCCAATATGTAATCTTTTTATATTGGGAATTGACCCAACAAGTAGACTTGCCCTTAGCGAGAAGCTGCTGCTACCTGTACCTACTTTTAGTAGCTGCCACTTTCAGTTCTTAGAAATTACTATGCTGCCAATTGAACAATGTATTAATCTGCAGCCGAATTCATAGTCGCTGTTGTTAGTTAGAAAAAGAGAGAACTTATAAACCGAAACTCTCTTCTATAACTTAACAGCATCAAGTTCTTGCAGTTTTTTTTTGTAGCTCTACAATTTTTTTTGAAAATTCTTGCATCAACATTTGCTTCTTCTTGCATGTTCAAATACTGTTTTGTTTTTTTGTTCATCCTTAGCACCCTTTCATTTTTAAATTCAAATTAGCTATTTATATATTAAAAGTTATTTTATTTCTTTGTGATAAAATGAATTGAATAAAACATCGGATAAAAATTTTGCATGAAAACTCTTTAAAATACTTGAACATAAAACCGTGTAGATCATTTTTTAAAAAATTACAGGTTTTTCATTAGCATGAAAATCTAAAAAAATCAGTTTTGTCACATAGACACAAAGTTGTAAAGTTATTGACAATAAAAATTATTGTTACAAATAGGCATTTATCTAGAACTTGTGAGGAATTTGACACCAAGCAGTAATTTAAAAAGCAATCTGTTTTTTGTTTACAAAATATTAACAGACAAACCGGCTGTTTAAGTGAAAAATGATCAACTTTTACATATATAAAAATGATTTACTTTTACATTATAAGTCTATAGCTAGTTTATCAAAAAACAATTTTTTTCATTTACAGATATACCATTCTCTAATGTTGATAGTAAAGGATTTAAAAACTTATTTAAAGAAAAAAAATACTTTATTTAAATTTAAAATTAAATTTGTTTTGTTGAAAACATTGCACATTTCAAGCAACTTGTGCAGCCAAAAGCTTGCAACTTTGTTGGTCAACAAGAATCAGCTAGTTGACCAAGTTGCTAAGCTTGTAGCCACCTGCAATAACTTTTAGTCAGAAATTGTTTTAAGCATGACTTAAAACTTTATATGTTCCAATTCCTTTGCATAAAAAATATTATTTGCGTTTTTTGCAAACTTTTCAATATTACAACATTTTATAGAATGTAAAATTTTATAAACAAGACTAATATAGCTGTACTTATCAGTGCAATTGTTTAAACATATCTATCTGATTTATTTTTTCCTTTAGTTTTTAGATACCCTTAGACTGTTTATAAACTTTTTGCAAACCTATATTTATATATAATTTTGTATATAATAATAACAATAATAATAAAAATAAGGTATAGCTGTAATAACAAGTGTAAAACAGTTTTGAAAAGCAACAACAATAGATACTGTAACAGCTGTTTGCTTTTGTTTATGTTTTAACAAATAGTTTCTGCAATTCAGATTTGTCTTGTTTATTTTTTAAGTTATTTATTGAAGCAGCTTCTGTTATTTCAGGTGGTAAGTTGTTCCATGCATTTACATCTCGACTTTGGAAAAAGTGATGTCTGAAGGTATTTCTGCTAAAAGGTTTTTTCAGTTTGAATTTGTGTTGTCGTAAATTCTTTTGATGTATTTTGATAATTGTTTGTAACGCAATTTATTTTTAATGGCCATGATTAAATTTTAAAATGTTGCATAAGATCTCCATGTAGTCTGCATACTTCTAGTGTCATTAATTGTATAATATTTAACCAAGCTTCATATGATAATTTTTTAATTGTAGGTGCCAATTTGGTTGGTCTTTTTTAGATTATCTCAATTTTGTCTATGTCTTGTAGGAATGGAGACCATGTCTGGACTGAAAACTCAAGATGTGGACATATGAATGTTGTATAGAATTTTTTTACTATGTTTACGTCTAAATATTTAAATGTTCTCTTTATGATACCTAACATTCTGTTTGCTTTGCTAGTTACTAAATAAACTTGTGGGTACTATTTTAGATCCAATTGAACCATTGTCTAAATTATGTTCAGCTTCTGTGTTACATAATGTATAATTGTAATTGCAATCAATTCAGTCATAAATGTAGCATTTGGATTTTTTTTCCGATATGCATAATTTTGCATTTTTCATAATAAAAATTTTGTAAGCCAGATAGATGACCATGCCATTATGTTATTTATATTTACATCTATTACATACCATTATTATATTTACAACTTGTTTCTCCACGCAGCGGAGAAACATGTTGTAAATATAATAATGATATGTAATATGTATATGATATGTAATATGTAATATGTATATGATATGTAATATGTATCTTATTCAAAATTTTAAAATTCAACATGGCCATTAAAAAACTGATATAAATTATTTTAGATAACTGATATAAACTATATAATAATGATATGTGATATGTATATGAGATCTTATTCAACATTTTAAAATTCAACATGGCCATTAAAGCTGATATAAATTATTTTAGTTCAGCTTGTTTTAGATTTTGCGACCTAAAAAAATAAATAAATAAAAAGCTTTTTAAGTGCTTATTTATAATACAATATCAAATCTTTATACTTTAATTGTTAATTTATGTAACATTGTGCCTGGTACGTGTCAATTTAGAAGTCATTTTGTTTTCATCTTTGAATCTCAACTTTGTTCTATCAACTTTTTAAACTTGTTTTATTATGCTTAAGTATTTCAACTTCAAAATGGCCAATTAATATGTTCGTCAAGGTTCGTGCTTTGGAGTTATTGAGTTGAGAGAGGGTTATAACCACTATTAAATAGCCTCCTCATCTGTAGCGACTTCTCGACCTTGAGGAGGTGAATAACAAAAAAAAAAAAAAATCATTTTGAAGGCTTATTGAATCATTTGGATTTTTTATGTTTTTTATTATACTATCATAAGGGTAAAGTTTGATAAGGTTTTTGACTTGATCTAGCAATTCGTTAATGAAAATCAAAAACAACAGTGGTCCTAAAACTAATTCCTGTGGTACACCACTGATAACTGGTAGTCAATCTGAGATGTGTCCCTGAAGACCACTCTCTGTTAGATAATTCATGATACTTATTTACAAAGATTTTGTATAATTCATCAACTTTTTTATTAGAGAAAAGATGTGACCATTTTATACTATGGAATGAATTGTTCATTCATTGATAAATTCTGGCTTTGTAGTTTAATTTTAATTAAAAGGATATGAATTTTTTGATGTAGTTTGTTTTTTAAGATGTAATTCCAATACAATATCTGATGTGCATTATTTAAATTGCTCAAAGGAGGATTATAGCCTAGATCGAGATACGCTCTGGTGCATCGGTTAAAATCAAATCTAAGGCATTGCTTTCTGACAGTGTGCCTGAAATAAATGTTAGTTTTATGACATTTTGAGTCAAGAAGTTGTCATTTAAATTGTCTAAAAATATTTGTGCTAGTCAATCATTTTTTAACACTATTTAGATATTCTCATCATTCCATTTTATATTTGGGCAATTGAAGTCTCCGGCTAAAAGTAAACCTGAATATTTTGTGCAATCGACACTTTTTTTTGCTATATTTATTATTTTATTGATTTTTAAGTACTGTAGCATCTGGTGGATGATTAGGGTGGCTCTTAAAACAACATTTTTGAAAAAAACCTGTTCCTACCCCTTTACTTTGTTCTATATAATACTAAAACACTAGGTTTAAAATTTTTTTGAACAAAAAATTATTTTAGGGGTAGCTCAACACCCCTAAAAATTTGACTGGTCCCTAAAATTTTGAAAATAAAAGTTCTTCTAAAGTATGTCAACCTGGTACTCAAAAGAAGCGAAATTATATAAAAACTTCAAAAACAGTAATCACTTTACAAAAAAATCATGTTTAAAAAAACTACTTTTTTAAAACTTGCTTTTTAAAAATATAGTTAAAAAAAATTTAAAAATAATGACTTTTTTTTATTTTCAGCTTAAAAACAATAGTTTTATAAACAATAATTTTTTGTTCAAAAAAATTTTAAACCTAGTGTTTTAGTATTATATAAAACAAAGTAAAGGGGTAGGAACAGGTTTTTTTCAAAAATGTTGTTTTAAGAGCCACCCTATGGATGATATATTCTAAAAATTAAGATATTTTCATTTTCTGTTTTAATGACACACTAGACTTGTTCAACAGTCATTTTTTTAGATGTTAAGAGTATAAGCAATGTATTTATTTTTAACATAAATAGCTACACCTCCACCATGACATTTAGTTGAGTTAACTTTAGATCGATTAATGTGAAAAACACTATACCCATTTATATGGTACTTGATAAGTTAACCAAGTTTTAGTTACAATAAACATGTCCAATAATATATAATTATAAACATGCTGCTATTTCTAACAAAAACAAATCAAATTTATTATTTAATGAAGTCGCATTTGTATATCTACAACATAGATAATATTTTGGTATTGATTTGCATAACAATACTTGTGATTTAACTTAATGAGATACAGGATTACATGTTGAAGGAACAGCCAATACTGCAGGTTGATATAAATGAATTGATGATTGGTATTGTTTTAATTTTTTATGAGTTCAACATTTTTGAAATTTCTTATAGTGTAGTAGTATTCATTGGTTTGATTAAGGCTAGCATTTAACAATTTAAATTCATTAAGTAGCTGTTTAATGAGATCATTTTCAAATTCTATGTCATTTATTTTGTATCTGTTAATGTATGCAACTTTTAATACGCTTAACTTGCCTGACGCGTTGTCTAACTCAATAATAACTAGTGGTATTTTTGACGTGTTTTGAGTCTGATTACTTTTTTTATTTTATCCTTGTCTGCATTTATTGAGCCAAAAATATCTTTTATCATATTTTTATCAGATTTTTTCCTGTCAGTATTATCACGATTTGCTAATTTAACACCAAATATAATAACATTATTTCTTCTTTTATTACGTTCTTTATTCTCATGTAGAACCGTGTTTATCATATCATTTTGGCCCTGATTTATTTTAACTTTTCTTTTTACAAATTACAAATTAACTCCATTTATTTACATCTTTTGACTTATCTTGGCTTAATACATTTGTAAATTCATTTACTCTTCCTTCAAGATTATTTATCAAAATGTCTTTCTTGACTATTTTTTTTCTAACTGCTTGATTTTTTCTTGCATTTCTTGTAGTAACACATTTACGTCTGATTTTTTGGTGGCATTTTAAAAGTGAAACCAAACCAAAACAACTCTCATTAATACACCAACTTCAAGCTCTTTGATAGAAGGGTTACCACCCTAAAACAGTGGGTTACCTCTGGGTTGTGAACTTATTAACGCAAATAGAACTGTTAATTTTTTGTATTCTTTTTTTTTACTTATAAACACAATAAAACAAGGGTTGTTAATGCGTTTTTTTCTGTCTATATTTTGTAAATATACACTATATACATAATTATTCGAATACATAATTATTTTCATACATAAATATTTGAATGGTCATAATTTTTGATATAAGATATCAAAGTTTTACTTACTATTGGGAGAGAAATTGTAAGCAAAGTCTACCTGAATTATATGTTATCTTCCTTTTTATTAGGTTCATAAAAAATTAAATAAAAGTCCGATTAAATTAATTTACATTCCTTTTAATCACCCTTAGCGTCAATAACCGCCATATATTCTTAGCATTCTACTTAACAACTTATCTAATTTGTTGAAATCAATTTTATGCCACTAACTAATAAGTTGTGTCCTTATCTTATGCATCATTTGGGATTAGTTTTTGACATTACTTTTAATTCTTTCCATAAAAATCCGATAGGAGAGATCTTGGGGAGGCTAAATCATTTTATTTAATATTTGATCGTTCTCGAACTCAGTCAAATGATTTAAACAAGTTTTTGAAAAATATGTTTTACATTTAAGCTTCAAATCATTTTCTTTTGAAAAAATGAATAGCTTCTCATTAACCCATCTTTCCAAAGGTGTAGCATAATTTTTTAAGTGTATAAAAAAAATACTTTTGTCATTACTCCCTCTAATTTCACAAAGTCACCTGTGGCATTCTAACCAAAACACCTTAACACTATATCCACCATGTTTTACAGTCAATAATACACATTATTTTATCATAAATTCAATAATTTTCTTTCCAGACAAACAATCTTCGATATGTTGGTCCGTGTTTACAGTCATTGATGGTCCATTTTCTATGTAGTTTTGCTTACTTTAGCATTTTTATTATTCTTATAATTTTTATTAAAGCATTGTAACTAAAATACTTTTAAACTATCTAATAGTGCAAAAATAAACATTAAAAAAAAATTAAATAAAAAATACCACTTAAAAAAAAAGTTAATGCCATTCGAATAATTATGAACCGTAGTGTATATAATATATAATATAAAAATATAAGTATAAAAAAAAATTAATAAAATATATAAGTTAAAAATATATATTTACTAAAATTTTATGTTTTTAAGTTTCATTATTATTATCATTATCATCATTACTAATTTATATATAAATTAATTATAAAAGAAATTAATTATAATCAATACTTTATATTATCTTGTATTACATTTTTTTTAAAAAGCAACTCACTTCAAACAGGATTGCAAGCAAGTAGTAATAAAATTAAGAAATAGCAGAAAACAAGTTGATGAAAAAATGAAAAGAAGACTTAAAAAAAGAGTAAACTGTATGATTCAGGAAAATACGAAGATGGTATATAACTCAAATTTGAGAACAAAAACTAGACAAATAAGAGTTTTATTAGTATGGAGTAAGAGTGAAAATAAAAGGATGCAACTTTGCTTAATGACAATTCATACTGGGATGATAGCTTGCTTAAGCAGAAACCATAGTAGTATTTATAGAAACCAAAAAAATTATAAATCTAACAACAGTGAAGCAGAAGTTCAACACTTACAATTTGTATTTGGACTTATTTGTATATAGACTTATTTGAATATGGACTTATATATGTTAGAAAGCCATAACAACTTAAACATGACAATAGTATACAAAATTGAAAAAGGGATTTATAGAGGTAAATAATAGAATCTATATAGAAAATTTTAAAAACAGAAAAAATGTGAAAAAACCAATAGTTTTTTATAATTATCTAAACTGCTGACTCTGCAAAAAGCCTTTATTTTTCCATTAAAAAGATTTTTAATTTTCAAACAATTTTAACATAATATTTCGTGATACAGCATTAAGATCAATAAACCATATTTATTATAGCTTCAGGAGAGCAAAAAAATTTGCAAAACATTACATAAGATACCCCTAGAATGTATAAAAATAAAACTGTTTTTGGATTTTCCACACCCAGGTCAGAATTCATTTCCGAAAACAAACTGCAGTCATACTTTTATCATATCTTTTTTTTTAAAGAATTTCCCTCCATTAAGGGTGCTAGCTACCACTAATAAGTTGGGAGGAAACAAAGAATATTGATAAAAAAGCAAGGAAATGGTTGACAGAAGACTTGAAAAATTTGTTAGTGATAAGAGGTATGAAGATGGGAGAGAGTTGCAAAGCATTGATGTGCAAGGAAAGAAAAAAAAAATTAACAATGATTTTTCGAACATAAAAGGACAGATATTGAGGCAGAATGCAAACTTGATGTCAAAAAAAAAAGAGTTTAAGTTAATGGAACTAGAGATGATAGTTCATTTAAGCAGCTATCATTTGTAGAAAAGAGAAAGAGGTTCAACGTTACAACAGAAGAGGAGAGTGAAAAAGGAGAGTGACTTGAGCTTGGCAAATAAAGCAGGTATAACATTTACATTGTGTTTTCAGAAAATACATTTTGTAATAAGTTTATAAAATAGTTACTTAATTTAAAAAGTTAAAAAATATTTTTAATTTTTAAATAAATTTAGATTGTCTAAAAAACATTATACTTTTACCTGTTTTTACTGAAGTCTTTGTTATTTGCTTGAGTTTGTGTAGAAATATATCACAAAGAGAACACACTTGTGGCAGCTCTAGCTCTGATATTATAATTGAATATCTAATAAAAAACAAGTTTGTTAAAATTATCCATTTTCTTATATTAGAAAATCATTGTTCATACATTATAGACGGCAACATAACCTCAAAGTGCTATTAGAACTTATTTAAAGCAAAAAGAATTTACAAATTCATATTTTCTATAAAACTCTTTATAATCAGTTAGCATAGCTCCGTCAATATCTTTTGTAAAGATGATGGAGCAGGTACAAAGTGTGTTATTGGAACTTAAAGTTTAAATTTTTATATAAAATTTTATGTTCTTTAGTAGTTTTACATGTATTAATTACTATTGTTATTTCTTAATAATTATATTATTACTATTATTATATTTTTAAACTAAATAAGTGTATAAAAGAGTACACAATCAACATGGTGGCCGCCCATATGTGCAAGATTGGGCAGTGCACAAGGACATCAATACACCAAGATGCTTTTTCAATTATAAACAAAAAAAAATTATGCTTTATGATAAAATAAAAAGTTAAAGTTGAACGGTTTTTTAAGTGATACATACATGTATGTAGATATGTGTAGGGAAGGATTTCCAAACTCTACTAAGATTTATTACAGATAAAGCCGAATAAATTCTAAGGGGTTGAATTTGGTGTTCTTCTATGACATGTATCCTTGAATAAACTGTGTCAATCAATTGTCTTTCTGTGACAATTGTATTACTTTTTGATTATATTTATTTTGCAGTTGTACAACTATATTTTATGACTTTTACTTTCAGTCTTAACTAAATAAAAAAATATGGAAAAGCATGGTTCACAGAAGAAAAGAACAAAAGGAATATTTTATTGACTGAAAGAAACTCTTAATAAATATCTTTAAAAAGAAACAAAGAAAAAAAAGGCTTTTAAAGAAAAACACAAAAGAATATGAATCTAAGTTGAAAAAAGGCAGAAAACAAAAAAAGCTGGAATGAGCTTTGAAAAAAATAAGATAAAAATGTTATGATATTATTTTATCTGTAATAAACTCTTTTTAATTTAAATAAAAAACATTTTTGCTTTTATTGTAAATCAACTAGTTTGATTTTTGCATGTTATTCATTATATGATTTTTGCATGTTATTCATTATATGATTTTTGCATGTTATTCATTATATGATTTATTATAATTCCTTATGTATTTTATTAACATGTTAAGTTTTACTTAATTTATCTTTTTGGATAATCAATGCATCTTGATTATCCAAAAAGATAAATTAAGTAAAAATTAACATGTTATTAATAACACCATACTTTCAGATGAAAACAGTACACTAAGATGGAAAAACTAATCGAGCTAATGAACGATAAACAAAAAGTTGTTTATTGTGCATTCACCAAATTAAAACGAACTATAACAAAAAAATGTCCACTTCAAGTTAGTCTTACATTTTTTATAATTCTAGAAGAAAGCTGTTTTTCAAAACTGGAAGGCTATCAAGAATACAGGAAAACTAAGAAAACATAGTTTAATTTATAATCACCAGTTGAAAGCTGTTGTTGCCCAAGCAGAAAAGAAACTGTTTACTGCTGGATATCTGATGGTGTCAAAGTCTATCATTCAAAGCATTACATGGTTTTTACATACAGTGAACTTGTTTACTTATTTAACAAAGAGAATGGCATTAAAATCAATTACCGTCAGTTATGAGAAATTATCAATGCTGAAAATAACCTGATTATGCTAAGTAAAACACCAGAAGATGATTATTGATGTTAAACCTGCGAAAATGATCAACTTTTGCTACAAGCAATAAAAAAATGTTTCATCAAAGAAAAAAAATTGCAATAATTAAAAATCTACTAACTTAACCACTGGATCTAGCAAAACTTGGTGTATGCTCTGTCAAGTCACTCATATGCATGGAAGGAGATTGTTTGAGATGTTCACGTAAAACCATAATATCAGGTTTGTGTTAAAAATTGAAAAAAATTGATAACCTCAAAATAGGTTGTTCACAAAGTTTAAGAAGAAGCTGCAATCATCCATAGTTCTTAAATCAAATGCTTTAAGATACATTTCTTAATATTCTATTAAATTACTTTTCAATGTTGTAAAAAGTATACAATTAAAATTCTCAAATTCTTCATATAATATAAATATTCATGAAGAATTTGAGATGTGAAGAAATTGTTACAATTAAAATTCTCAATATTTTCATACAATATAAATAAATATGTTTATATACAGGGGGCGCAAAAAAAAGCAACATTCAATTTTTTTATTAAAAAAAAACATAAAAAAATATTTCATATAATAAAGGTTATTCAAGACAAATTTATAGAAATGTATATAATGGTACAGACAGTTACAAAAAAATGTGCAGAATCTTGGTTACTAGGTAACCAAATATAAAAGAATTTTTAGTTTATAATTGATTATAAGTGCTTGGTGTAAAACTTAGTTTTTTTGAAAACTTATTTTTTTTGTTTTTTGAATAAACTTAAAAGAAGACTTGTAATTAATAAAATAACCACTTTCTGTTAAACATTTTTAATAATAAAAACATTAATTATAATAATTATGTGCTGTAAAATTTATGTTACATATGTTTATAAAGTGTGGACAAAAAGGTTGAAAAAAATATGAGCTCTTTCAATCTGATTTAGTTGGATTTTATTTAAATTTCTATTCAATTTTTTTCTGTGGTTTTGGGCAACCAACAACATATTCTGCTTCATTTCTTTATTTCGGCATGACATAGTAAAGTCATCAACTTAATATTCCTGAACAATAATAATCTCTATTCATGCGCAATCACTGATGACTTCTATTTTTGTTTGCAAACGATTTAAAGTTGTCCAAAAGAGAATAGTCTTCTTTTGCAGCTAACTTGACCTTGGCATGGGTAACCTAGGGTAGGCGAAACAAGATCTTCTAAAAGATAGCTGATAGGATTGTAACTGCTCCAGCAAATTTTCCAGCCTTGAATGCAGTTTTGTCACATCAAACAAATACTGTTGACAATATAATAGTATTCCAAGAGGTTGAGGATTAAATGAGTCTGCTCTGATCCAGTTGAACTTTCTGCCTGTACAATACCAAACAAAAAATAATCTCTACATTTCAAATCGTTACACTAACTGCATTGTTCTCACAGGTAACTGTCAGATCATTTTTGTCTTCCAGCTGTCTAACAAGTTTCCCATCAAAAAATCAAAAAGGGGCTTAGTTTAATTCCTTTTAAAACATCAACAAGGTTCAAACAGGTCTACAGCATCTTCAAGCTCGCTTTGTCAATCCAAAGCTCTGTCTGTGCTTTTCTTGTCTGTCAACTTTCTTTGATACGCCAAACATTTGCATATTTGTCTTCTCATTGAGAGGGACTTTCTCAGCTGCTCTGTATCTTTCTCGTCATTCAACTACTTAACTCTTTCCTTTCTTCATAGAGTCTTGAGTTCAAACACTTCATCTTACTGTGCAGTCATAGTCATATTCCTTTCAAATCTTTGTTCTCTATAAAAGCTTCATCTTCTATTTTTGTATCTTCAGTTCATCTCTGATTTTTCACTGTTAGGTTAATTAGTTGAGGAACAGATATTTCAAACAAGTTATTATCTCCATCGAGAACTCTAATTGCTTATGAGTCCAGTTTACCTTGCTGTAACTCTAGTTTAGTTTATTCAATCCTTTTAATTAATGAAATTTTTTCTTAGTGAAAAAGATGTACTAAATAAAAAAGGAGTCAAAGGATCTTTCCACTGAAAAATATTAGATAGAAGTTACTAAGAAGGTAAATTTGCAAAGCATAGCATAAAAATATATTTGTAAAATTTACCTAACAGACTTTCCACTGACAATGTTACGCTTAAAACCACCTTTTATCCAGGTGTCAGTTACAGCTAAAGTTACACACCTATTGGCTAATCTCTCACATGCTTTATCCTCGCAAAATCGTTTTGCTGGATTGAAACCTGGTGCTCCCATATAAAAAAAAATTTATTTAAATATATATTTATATTTATTGGGCTAAGTAAATAAATTAGATAAAAACTAGATGTTACAATAACTTTGAATTTTCTTAAAAGTAAAAATAATGTAGGAAATTTTATATCTGACACTAGACAGCTGGTGTAACTAGAAGTTCATTTATAACTAGAAGTTTCTTTTGTGACATTTTTTTTTTAATAAACTCAAAATGTTAAAATTTTTTTAAATAATCACATGTGTGAAAGGGATCAAATTTTTATGAACAACAAATAGCAGTAAATACTACAGTAATAATAAGTAAAAGTTGACTAGTTTATTAAAGACTTAATCATACTTATGACTAAAATGTTATCCATTTATTATTACAGGCGCGTTTTTAGTAAAAACTTGAAAAATACGACAAAAATTGACTATTTTCAAAATTTACAGGATTTACAGTAAACTTATACACTTGTCTCAGATCAATATTATCTATTCGTCATTTTATATATAAGATTTTTAGATTTCAAAATTTTTACATAAAATAACTAAAATATACTATTTTTCATGATTACTTGAGAAAAGTCAATAAGAAGTATGCCACTCATTACAAAAAAACACCATCAAAAAAGGTGTGTTATGTAAACATTTATTTGCATGAAGTCATTATGTTTTCCTATAATACCGACCGGACAAAAAAATGAAAAACTTTTGTTCATATTTTTACAATTTTTAGCGAGTCATACAATGACTTTTTTTATATTTCTTAAAACCCATTGTTTGATTTATCAGGTGCACATGTATTCATCAAAAAATTTTGTGTTCATTATTTCTGATTTACCTAAAAATATTTATTTTAGAAATGAAGTCAACAACGTTGACACTTTACTATCTTTTTAAAGCGGGTCATAAAGACCTAAAGTCTTTGATGAAATTAACTGAGATACCTAAGGCAACAGCTGCAAGATATTTAAAGAAAATGAGGAAAGGAATGAGCTTGGAAAGAAAGAAAGGAAGTGGTAGACCAAGAAAAATTAATTTAAAGGACAAACAACGCTTGATTCAATTAGCTCGAAAAGCTAACACACAATCCGCCCGAGATATTCAAATTAAACTAATCAAAAAAAGCAGTCCCAAGGTTGCTCCCAGAAACATTACTCGTTATCTTAACCGAAGTGGGTACTTAAGTTTCGTTCCCAAAAATCAACCCCTATTGACTCCAGTTCAACAAGAAAATAGGGTAAAATGGTGTGGAGAACACCTAAGAACAAGATGGAATCAATGGGTATTTAGTGACAAAAGTCATTTCAAGTTATTTCGAACTCGAGAAGGTTGATGGGCAAAAAAACGACCAAGAATTGACAAACCAAAGTTCAAACAGAGTCTCATGGTTTGAGGGTGATTAGTTCCGAAGGTAAAAAATCATTGCTTATAATCAAGGGCACTGTGAATAGTGAAAAATACAAAGAAATACTTTCTGAAGCTGAGCCAACTCTACAAAAAATCTAAAGGAGTTTTACATTTTAACAGGATGGGGCAACGTGCCACACTTCAAAATAAGTTTCTGAGTGGTTTACAGAACATAAATGGAAAAATTCTTCTTGCCCTGCTAATTCACCAGATCTAAACCCCATTTAAAATGTGTGGGGGTTAATGAAAAAAGCAGTAGAAAAGAAAAAACCAAAAAATTTAGATGATTTAGAGGTTGCAATTCAAGAAGTTTGGAACGGACTTTCCTTGGATTATTTGAAGTCATTAATTGACAGTATGAATTCAAAAATCGTATTTCAAAAATCGTATTATATAATCGTCGTATTCAAAAATCCATAGAAGTCCGAGAACACATAACCGGATATTGATCAATATATTATTTTTTAAATTAAGCTTTACTCTTTATTTTCTATTGAACAATTGTTATTCATTTATTATTTTGAAAATAAAACTTAAAAAACTTGGTCTCATTTTTTTTGTGCGCAAGGTATTTTCAAAAAAAAATGTGCATCAAACAACTTTTTTCAAAAAACAATGACACAATCAATTGAAAATGTCACTTCATCGAAAAAGAACAAACAATTAATGACATTAACATTAGATTGTTCTTTGACAATGGTCATTGTGAATGAATGGTTATCAGACAAAAATGCTTATTTATAACACAATTTTTGTTCCTGGCTTCTAAGTGTTATATTTCAATTGCTTATGCCTAAAGTATGTGAAAAAATGACTTCATTAAGCACAAACCTTGCTTACACAACAACAGCACACAGAAAACTCATTTTTTTGTCAAAATAGAATGATTTTTTTTCATTTTCAACATTATTATAAGGTAAAAACAAAAGTTGCACAAGGAATAGACAAGCACAGTC
>NW_025896174.1:0-26537 GCF_022113875.1 Hydra vulgaris | reverse complement strand
TTATTGATTACATGTTGTAAGCAAAGTAGTTTGCAACATTTATATTGTCTTACTAACTTTAAATAACTCAATTGTCATAATTTTTATAGTAATTTTTTTTAGTCAAAAATATTGTGAACATGTTTTTAATTTAATGCAATTAATTAACATCATTTATAGTTGATGGAGTCCCCTTTTGCACTACGGGTAAAATGTGCTAGTAGACTTGTAGTAAAACATTTGCATTGCAATCAGAAGCTAGGGGTTCAAATTACCTCAATCTATTTCTCCGCACAACGCCTTTTATAAAAATTTTAGTTGTTAATGCTGTTTGTTAGTAAAAATGGTAATGATTGAGACAAAATATTTTTTAAAAAATGAGTTGCTCCCTTGACTGAAGTGGTCATTGGAGCAAATCGGGAGGTGAATTTATGAAATTAAAAAAAAAATTATTGTACTCAAACAATTATAAAAATTTGGTATTTTGATCGGTTTTTAAAAAAACCCATTTGGGTAAGGTTTTCTTTTAAAAACCATGTGTTTTTTCCAACCCTGTCATATAGCCTGACTCGCAAGGGAGTGTTGCTACATTGACTGAAGATTTGGTTAGGGTCAGCATCAAGTGTATAGGGTTAGGGTTAGAACAAGGTTTAAATATGGTTTGGTTACTGTAATTAATTGATTTTGTAAATAGATTGAAATAATCTGAAATATAATACATAATAAATAGATAAAAATTTCAAAAATAAATATAACAAATATATTTCATAATAAATTTAAATATATAACAATTAAAATAAAATAAAAATTTCAAAGTATATATAAATATGATAAAAATCATAAAAAAAAGTAAAAAACAATAAACATAACGAGAACAAAAAAAACATATCCCCATAAACGCCGACTAGGAGTATATATATTACATATATATATATATATATATATATATATATATATATATATATATATATATATATATATATATATATATATAATATATATATATATATATATATATATATATATATATATATATATATATATATATTCATGCATGCACATACATTTAAATAAACATATTTATATATATAGATGCAGTCAAAGTTGAATGCTCAGCTGTCGAAAGCACCGAAGATGAGGATGAGATTGTTGTAGAAGCATTAAGCAATAGTTTTTTATTTGTTTATCAAACTGAAGAAATGCAGAGGTTGTTAAAAATATATGGCAATGAAATTACCCTTTTGGATGCCACTTACAAAACAACAAAATATTCTTTACCACTCTTTTTTCTTGTTGTAAAAACAAATGTCGATTATCAGATAGTAGGTACCTTTATTTGTGAAGGAGAGTCAACGAAAAATATTCAAAGTGGTCTTGCTAAAATAAAAGAATGGAATCCTAATTGGAATCCTTTATATTTTATGGTTGATTGTTGTGCTGAAGAAATTAATGCTATTGAGTCTTTACATCAAGGTATTTCAAGATTTTAATTAGCTGCATATTTTATTCCCCTTCTCGGTGTAGTTAAGGCAATTTACAAGTTATTCTAATTCGTTTATTTGGTATAAGCATGGTTTTTTCAGCGTATTATGTCCGAAAAAGAGCTTCAAATGTTATAATTTTTTTTTTGCTTTAGGTTTTTTCAATATCTAAGGAAACTTTTCCTTTTTTATAATATATATATTTAAATATATAATTTTCTAAACCTTTTTACTACCCATAATAGTGAATCTAAAGAACACCATTTTTGCGTCTTTTGATCAACTCTGCTCATCAGGGTTAACATGAATTTAGTTAAAATCTTTTGAAAAAGTTCTTTAATTTACTATTAATCTTAGTTCTAATCGGTTCTGACTAGTGGTTTTGTCGGTTATCCGTTTCAAAAACCGGATAACAGTTCTCATCAATTTGCGGCTACCGACTATTCGGTAAATTAGTGACACTTTCTGAATACAGGATCTTCTAAATTTCAACAAATGTAGCGTTTTAAACTAATTTTTTAAAAATTAATGTTAAAGTGTACATTTTTAAGACAGTGAGTACAATATATATTTTTATATACAATTATATATATATAACAAAACATGGAAAAAGATATATATATTTTTTATATTATAATATAATATACCTTTTTAATTATATAATTAAAAAAGGTAGGAATAATGTACAAGTAAAGTTTAAATGTTTTAATATGAGCGGATGTTTTAAAATCATTCTCTCATATAAAAACATTTGATTTGGAAAAATGAGATGTTATGAAGTAAATTTAAGCGTGTATTTTAAAAACTTTTTGTTATGCGGACATAGATGGAAACTTGAAGATAAACTTGAATGTTCTCAAAACAACTTGTTGCGTAAAGATAATATAAAGAATATTTGCTAACACTAAAATACCGCCAAATCTACAAATAAACAAATTCTATTGGTTCAAAAAATACGCTGAATAAGCGAATTAGAGTTCCATAATATTCTGAAGAAACTTTCTTAAAAATGTATTGCTTGAGTTGTAAAAGTAATAAATAAATCTTTGAGATTTCTATTGTAATTTGTTTTAAGAATATATTATCAAACAAAACTGATTAAATTAACATTTAAATTAATAAAAGAAATATAATCTTTGATAAATTAACATTTGTCAAACAATAATCATCATAATTACAATGTTACTTTCTATAAAATTTCGTAAAATTTTTAAGTCGGTTTTTATTATTCAAAAATAGATATTTGATATTTGAGCAAAATCCGATTAACCACAAAGCCGGATAACCGGCGAAATCACTAGTTCTGACGTATATTAACTATATATAATTGTCAAAACACAATATTTCTATCAATTTTCACAAAAAATACTAGAATTCTGACCATAAAAGAGCTTATAATTTATAAAAATTGGCAATAATCAATCAGAACAGATTATATTGTTAAACTATAATGTTCATTTCACCTAAAAAACGTATTTAAAACCTTTTTAAAATTTCGACAATGATTGTGAATTTAAGAAAATTAAAAAAAAAAAAAATCTTCGGTCTAGGGTTTTTTGCTATAAACATTTATATTTTATGATACCGCAAAGTTTGTTTTAGTTTTTTTCATCTTTTCATAATTTACTGACCTGATCATTTAACAAAAATATGTTGTAGTCAATGAAATATCTTACAGAGGCTATAATATTTTGAAATTGCTTTAAATACACCAAGTTGCTGAATCATTTTATATTTGAGTGGTTTTATGTTTAAGTAAATCAAGTTTCAACTCGTATATCAAATTTTTTAGAGTGCCAAGTTCTCATATGTGACTTTCATCGGGAACAAGCGTGGGAACGTTGGTTTAATAAAGTAAATAATGGTGCCAGTAACATTAAAGTAGAAATGCTAGCCAAGTTAAGGAAAGTTGCCAGAGCTCAATCAAATGTTGATTTAGCAAAAGCTCTGGAAAACTTAAAAAAATGTGAACATTATTTAAATCCAAACCACAAAAATATGTTTAATTGGCTTGAAAAGCAATGGTTACCACATATTGAGGTTTTATTTTACTTTAAAATTTCTTTTCAAGTTCTACACTAAATTCATATATAATTTTGTACCATTTTATTTATAGAGGTGGGCATACTTATATCGTAAAGACAGATTAATGATCAGTATCAATACTAACAATGGAGTTGAACGTCAAAATGAAACCTTCAAACATTCATATCTGAAAAAGCATAGTAACTCTTGTTTATCAACCATGCTTACTATTCTTATTGAAAACTACTTTCCAGATTTATATAATAGGTAGTTAGTATTTCATTTTATTTTTATATATAGAAGAGAATATTTAGTAATAGTATAGGCTATTAATAAAAAAGTAATCTTATGATCTTTATGCATTATGCATTATTTTGATAAAACTATATTAAATATAGTTTTATCAAAATAATGCAAAGGTTCTTTATTTAAATATACAAAAGTGTTCTATATTAACTGTTTTGTTCACTATTTATATATAAAGTTAAAAAAGTTCAAATAATACAACTTATCTTAAATATACTTTAATATACATTTTGATAGTCTACTCTAGTGATTTTCCGACATAAAAATTTTTTTTTTTAATTTTATAAAAATTTTAAGTTTTGATTTAGGTAAACTACCATTAACAAAATTTAAAAGTGAACAAACATTGAAATTTTTCACTTAATTTGCTAAGTAACAAATACTAGTGCTACACTATTTTTTGACACAGCATATTAAAACACATTTTCATTTAGGTATTGTGAAATTAATACAAGACAAAGTGGAAATTTCCGCCGATATAGTTCATACTTACCCACATTTTTGCATCATAGACCAAGACACTTTGTTAAACATTGCTTGCAAAAGATGTCTCTAGCTTCGCATATTGATCTGTCTGGAGTTTTTGTAAAAGAGACAGGAAAATTTGCATGTTCATCTTTTGCAAACTCTGCTGAGTTCCATCATATTAGCTTTGGCGATTCAGTCACTATGCCGAATTGCACTTGCCAAGATTGGAAAAGAACTGGGTATCTTTGCAAGCATTTCTTTGCAGTTTTTAATAAATTTCCCTCATGGTCTTGGTACAATTTATCCCAATTATACATTTACTCACCATTTTTGAACTTGGATAAAGAAATTTCTTTTGAAAGAAAACCTTTATTACCACAAAATGAACTGTTACTTACAAACAACAAAGTAGAAGACAGAGAAGCAGATTGTAGCATAAAAACATTCGATTTACTTCCCAAACAAAATAAGTGGCTAAACACTAAGGCATCCTTGTTTCGAGAACTAGCAAAACAGTTAATTAATGAATCATACCTTGTTGAAAATGAAGAGAAATTAGATTATGGAATAGATATTCTAAAAAAAGTTAAAAAATCATTTGATGAATGCATTCCAAATGAACAAGGTATTCATTTACAGCCTGTTAAAAATAATAAACGTCAGTTGCAAGTATTAAGCATTCCCTTAAGAAAAAAAGTTGCATTATATTCAGGGCGGCATGGAATTGGTGCAGAAAAGTTGAGAGCCTCAAGCAGTTTAAAAATTGAAGTAAATAAAAATCATGGAGTCCTAGTTAAATCTGAAGAAATAGATGCAAGTGAAAATATAATTCTTCAACCAGATAATACAGAAGAAAGTATTGAATGGATTATGTTAGACAACAACCTGCCTGTGATACCACAAACTGAAATTGATACTATTGAAAACAATGATATGCTGACAGATATAAGTATCAATGCTGCCCAAAAAATTCTTTTGAATCAGTTTCATATGCAATCTGGGTTTCAAGATACAATTTTAGGTAAAAAATATATGTTTCGTGAGGAAAAGAATAATTTTGTTCAAGTATTATATACTGGGCAATATCATTGGATTACCATTTCTAATGTGAATTGTCCAGCAGACACAATTTTCTACTATGACAGTCTTTTCCATGGCCAAGTAAAGGATCATGTTAAGCAGCAAATATGCAATATATACAAAACAAAAGGGAAAATATTAACTATCCATGTACGCAAATGTCAACAACAAACTAATGGTGTGGATTGTGGAATTTTTGCAATTGCTAATGCATTAAACATACTTCACAAATTTGATATTGGAGCTTTATCTCTAGACAAAGACAAAGTTAGAAAACATTTTATTGAATGCATTAAAAAAAGACATTTTTCTGCCTTTCCAGTTTGCCAATCAAAATCACGTTTCAATGAAGAAAAAATAATCACTTTAGAAATTTCTTGCTCATGCCGTTCAAATTGGGTATGGTATCATGCAAAAAATACTAATCTTCATATGGTACAATGTGATATGTGCAGCGAATGGTACCATAAAAAATGTGAAAATATATCTGATGAGATATTCAATAAAATTAATGCTGAAAAGTCATGGATTTGTTTAGCTTGTAAAAAAAAAGAATTATTTTCACCAACAAAAATGATAAATTAGTTATAAATCAAACATTAGTCAAAATGCTAAGCAGTTTTCATTTTATATTATCTCAAAAAAAAATTTTTAATGGAGAAACAGCCCTTATCAAAAATGCGAAATTTGATAAATCTGTACTAATTTAGTAAGTTATAAACTATTTATACAGTATATTTTTTTAATTTCTAGAAAATATAGTTTTAAAAACAGCTATAGAAATTAGTTGTTTTAAATATAAGAAAATTTAATCTTTATAGACTTTCATTATTTAAAATATGCTTTTCCTATTTTAAATATACATGGTTAAAGGCAACTAGCAACTACTTTATATTTTTGTATAATATGTGTTTGCACATATTATACATTGGTTTTTAAAATTGTTATTTATGAGAATATTTGTGGCAACCCCCTTAAAGGGATCCCAAACTCCCAACACATGTTGTGTTCATATTAAAGATAATGTCAAAAAAAAAAGGTTGAACCAAATTTTTTTGATTAAAAATAAATAATGAATGCATACCGTGAAAAACAAATGTTGTTTTTTTTGCCAAAGCTCGTCTTCTCCATTTTTTTCAACTACTCGGAGTCTTCAAATTATGCGTCGCAATCTACAGACTTTGGCAATTCCTTTGAAGCGTGTTTAATTCATAAAAGTTTTAGTATTTGACGTCACGGTAGACTTTTAACAAAAGAAACTCTGGAAATGTTTTTATTTATTTTTAGTCGAAGTTTTTTTTGGTTATTTGTTTAGTTTGTTTTTTTTTCTACTTTTAATATTTAAAAAGATATTAAAAACCTTAAATATTTTATGCTGGTTCGTTGCTATAAATTGTTATTGCGCCATATATTTAATGTTTATAAATTATGAATATTTATCTCAAAATTTTTATCTCAAAACTTGTTTTACATTAATTACCTGTATAAAATTAAAAATATTTATCTAAGTAAAAAATATTTATCTCAAAAATTGTTTTACAGTAGTTACCCGTATAAAATTAGTAACAGCTTTTTTATTTGGTTAGACGATATTTCGTTTCAATTTGCTTTGCATAAGATTCGGAAAGTCAAACGAAAAAAATAAGTTTAAATAATCACGTCGAAATATATTTAAAACAAATTATTTTAATGACGGGGGTTCTAAAGTTTTTTATAACAAATGTAAGTAAAAAAACTAAATTTACTTATTATTTAGAACGACTAAGCAATAAAAATAAAATGCCCCTAAAATTATGCGAGATTATGTTGTTTATTTGATAACTGTTGTTGGTAATGTTGTTTATGTTGATTATTTTCATAAATATCAAAATAGTTCCAGATTAATCTGTTCGTTGCTTTGCTCATTGTTGATTTATTTCTAATTTAATTTTATCTCAAACTATAATTATATGTTAAAAAAGAAAAGTTTTTATTTCATCGGGTGCTCTTTTTATAAAAGAGTAGAACAAAAGAGAATGAAAAGTTTTGCGTAATTAAACTTTGAATGAATAAGAGTTGTATAGAATATATATTTTTTTTCCGTCACTCGTTCTTTTTTTAGATGAGAGAAATAAAAGTTTAATAGTAAATTTTCTTTGAATAAATGAGAATTGGAAGAGAAAATTGCTTGAAAATTTGTATTTGTTAATTGTGTTTTTAAAATTTTTTAATTTTTCATGTTAAGAGACAAATGCCAATTACGACACAAATTTGGAAATATCAATTATAATGTTTTTTTATGTGCGTTATGACATTTTAACAATTTAAATTACCATCTATCTTGAATTATTGTCTTTAATTAATGTGTTAATTATTGCATTATTTATTAATAATTTGTCCGTATTTTTGTTAAATATTAGTTGTATAAAACGGGCGAAAATATACAAACTTCATGTTTTTTATTTGATGGTTATAAAATATTAAACAGTAAAATTATAATAAAAATTTATAATGCCGACTTGTGTTGCAATTAATTGTACTTTTAATGCAAAATCAGGATCTCACATATCCTTTCACGAATTTTCATATCTGATACTACTGTCAACTGTATTGTTTAGTGTATTCTTGTACTTTTTTTTCATAATCTTAACAGGTTCTAATTGGTATGGAGTTGCTGACATTTTAAAAATTTCATTATCAAAAATCAAATGTAAAATAAAATGGTATTTCCTTTTTATCCGTATCCAATTCAGCAAATTTAACAATTTAAATTAAATCAGTGTGATCAAAAAAATTTTATAATAAAAAAAGTTAACAATTCATTAAATATCTCTAATTAATACTGTCAGTTTATGAAAGTAATTGTTAATACTTTTTTTCAACGAAAAAACAAAAAATTGTCATAGTGTAAAAATAACTGGAGAAGTTAGAAAGTAGTTCTCATTGTTTAAATAAAAATAATTAAGAATCAGAATATATAATACTGCGCTCTCTTGCGCAAAAACAAGAGACCATATATAAAACGTTCTATATAATGTAAAATACTCGTATGAAAAGCATGAGATTGGTAAGTAAAGCTTTAATATTTGTTTTAATTTAAATAATTAAAGAAATATAAGTAAGATATATAAATCTAAAAATTATTAAGATATCTGTAAAAAATAAGTTGCTCCTATAAAATAAAAATAATTTATTGTTTTTACTTTTTACGATGTTTGGAAAAATAATACAAATAAATTTGTTTTGCTGTATGTTAAAAAAATACTACAGTAGAAAAACGCAGCTTAGTATGATTACACTTTTCTTTTGTTAAGTCTACCGTGACGTCAAATACTAAAACTTTTATGAATTAAACACGCTTCAAAGGAATTGCCAAAGTCTGTAGATTGCGACGCATAATTTGAAGACTCCGAGTAGTTGAAAAAAATGGAGAAGACGAGCTTCTTCAAAAAAAACAACATTTGTTTTTCGCGGTATGCATTCATTATTTATTTTTAATCCAAAAAATTTGGTTCAAACCTTTTTTTTTAACATTATCTTTAATATGAACACAACATGTGTTGGGAGTTTGGGATCCCTTTAATGTGTTGTGAATAACAGAATGAGACGGGAATTTAAATATAAGCATGGAAAGAAGCTGCAAGTTGTCTTAACAATATAGTTTAACTGAGTTTGTAGATTTATTAATAGACTCGAAATAAACAAAGAATAATTTTTGAATGCTTTTTATAAATTCATTTTTAGGTCAGCTTTATCTGGTGAATGCATAACAGCTTACAATTATTAGTTATTAGAGGAACTATAAAAATAAATGTAAGGAAAAACCAAGTATATAAAATAATGTCAAGCTCATTGGTAAGTTACTATATGTATGTTTGTGTTCTGTTTAAACTTCTGGCGCTGTTGGCTCACCCAAAAATTACTGTATGTTTATTTGTGTTCATTTTAAACCACTTGCACAATGTTGACTCACTCGTAAGTTACTCTTTGTTTGTTTGTGTTCTGTTTAAACCTCTAACGCAATGTTGACTCACCCTTAAGTTACTGTATTTTGTTTGTGTTCTGTTTAAACCTTTGGCACAATATTGACTCACTAATAAGTTACTATATGTTTGTTTATATTCTATTTAAACCTCAAGTGCAATATAGACTCACCCATAAGTTACTGCATGTATTTTTGTGTTCTGTTTAAACCTCTAGCGCAATGTTGACTCACCTGTAAGTTATTCTATGTATGTTTGTGTTTAGTTTAAACCTCAGGTGCAATATTGACTCACTTATATGGCAGATTATAAGCATACTAATTGTATGTTTATAATCTGTTTAAACCTCAACCACAATATTCACTCACATTTAAATTACGGTATGTATGTTCGTGTTCTGTTTAAACCTCTGGCACAATATTGACTAACACGTAAATTACTATATTTATGTTTGTGTTTAGTTTAAACCTCAAGCGCAATTTCGACTCACATGTAAGTTACTGTATGTATGTATGTTTGTGTTCTGTTTAAACCTCTGGCGCGGTGTTGACTTATCTGTAAGTTACTATATGTTTGTTTGTGTTCTGTTTAAACCTCTGGTGTGGTGTTGACTCACCCGTAAGTTGCTATATGTTTGTTTGTGTTCTGTTTAAACCTCTGGTGCGGTGTTGACTCACCCGTAAGTTGCTATATGTTTGTTTGTGTTCTGTTTAAACCTCTGGCGCGGTGTTGACTCACCCGTAAGTTGCTATATGTTTGTTTGTGTTCTGTTTAAACCTCTGGCGCGGTGTTGACTCACCCGTAAGTTGCTATATGTTTGTTTGTGTTC
Source organism: Hydra vulgaris (assembly GCF_022113875.1). NCBI lineage: Eukaryota > Metazoa > Cnidaria > Hydrozoa > Anthoathecata > Hydridae > Hydra > Hydra vulgaris. Next base: position 16,407 of record NW_025896174.1, on the reverse strand, counting down.
TGTTTAAACCTCTGGCGCGGTGTTGACTCACCCGTAAGTTGCTATATGTTTGTTTGTGTTCTGTTTAAACCTCTGGCGCGGTGTTGACTCACCCGTAAGTTGCTATATGTTTGTCTGTGTTCTGTTTAAACCACTAGCGCAACGTTAACTCATCTATAAGTTACTGTATGTATGTTTGTGTTCTGTGGAAACCTCTGACGTGATAATGGCTCAGACATTAGTTACTATATGTTTGTTTGTTTGTTGGTTTAAACCTCCTGCACAATGCTGACTTACACATAAGTTATTGTATAATTGTTTGTGTTCTGTTAAAATCTCTGGCGCAACATTCACTCACTTGTAAGTTACTGTATGTTTGTTATGTTCAATTTAAAACTCAAGCGCAGAATTGTCTCACCAGTAAGTTACTGTATGTATGTTTGTTCTGTTTAAGCATGGTGTTGACTCACCTGTAAGTTACTGTATAATGTTTTGTGTTCTGTTTACCTCTGGCGCAATATTAACTCGCTCATAAGTTACTATATGAATGTTTGTGTTGTGTTTAAACCTATGCCATGGTGTTGATTTTTTTTATTTTTTTTTTATTTTATTTCACCTCCTCAAGGCTGAGAAGGCCACTACAGACGAGGAGGCTACTTATTTTGTGGCTATAATCCTCTCTCAACTCTATAACTCCAAAACACAAACCTTGACGAACAAGGCCTCTGCGTGGAGAAACGAGTTGAGCGTGGTACTACCAGGGACGTGGTGGGGATCAAACTCAGAACCACTCGTTTATGAAGCGAGCGCTCTACCACTACACCATTATCGCATGATTTAGCTTTTCGTTACTGTATGTTTGTTTGTGTTCTGTTTAAAACTCTGGTGGTCTGTTACTTTAGCGGCTCTCCAGTTAGTCCACTAAAATACATCCACTGAAAATACACTTTTTAGATAAAGTGCTCTATATGGAGCTATCTTTTTCTGATGGAGTAATACTTATAGAAGTAACTTGCACATTTTCATTTTCGTATATTACTCTAACCTGTTTTAAAGATGTTGCAAATTTACAATTTTGCGCCCATTATTACACACCCGTGTTGCTTAGTTGTCTATAATGTTATTCCTTTTTAACTGAATACTTTTTAGATTTTTATTGTGTCTTATGTTTGTGTTATAACTGTAAACAGTGAAAGAACAATTACAGTAAAAGAATGCGACTTTGCAAAATGATGATTTTGCAATGATAAATACAATCATGCTTGCTGCTTATCAAAATGATAAGCAGCAAGCATGAATGTATTTGTCGAAAAGAGTAATAGACTTATTGTCTATGGGGCTATTAAGGCTAAACATTAGGAGCTTGATTTGGTCCAACTACATTAGTAATGCGTTTTTTAAATTTGTCTGAATGATAAAGGGTATCATTAGAAGAATCAGTCTAATAATGACAACAATTTTCCATACAATAAGAAATAGGTTGTGCATACATTTTTTAAATATAAGCGAAGAATTAGATTTATAGTTTCCATTAGTGGTGAATAGTAAAAGGTAATCAAAAAGAACATAAACGAGAAAACTCTGTAAGAGTGTGTCCATTTATCAAAATAGGCATATCAACATAGCAAACATCTGAGTTAAAAAGTTTGGGTTAAAATTTTCTAATCAAAATGAGCCCTAAACTGTCATAGAAGAGAAATCACATTCGATATAGACTGTTTATAAACCTTTGTTTAGAATTTTTCTAGAAGTTTGACATCTTAAGTTTATTATCATATCCAATATTTTCTTTTTCAACTTTTAATATATTTAAAAGTTTATGCTTTTTTTTTTAGAATTTTTTTAAAGTCCATTTTTATTTCACTCCCTGTTCTTTTATTTTCATTTTATTAATAGAAATGAGAATGAGCAAGAATAAGCAGTTTGCTAATTGATTGTGTATTTTTCTGTCATATGCTTTCAATCGTTCTGCATTAAAAAAATCGTACATGTGAATAGGAAGGAACCTTGACGTGGTTCATGTGCTTTAAAACAAATACCTTCCAGACAGAAACTTTTTGATACCTTGTGTGTGAGTAGTATTTTTATATTGGTAGTTTATAATCTTCTGATTGAAATTCTTGCTTTCAAGGTGTGTTTTTTCTTGTTTATTTAGAATACGTTGTTTACATAGAATGCGTTGAGATTTTGAGAGATGAAGGTATAACTTTTATCAATTCTAAATACAAGCAAATGATTTAGAGTATTATTAAATAAAACGTAATGTACGGAATTTGACTGAAGTTAGTTTGAATAAAATTGAAAAAAAATCGTATTCTTTATTTCGCTTTTATTATTTTTATTAACATATTTTCTATAATATAATTATTCCATTCAATGTTTAATGTTCAACGTCTCATATATCATTTTTACGTAGTTAACCACGTTTCTTTTTTCCACGTGGTCTTTCCAACAAGGCCTGCAACTAAATTAAGCTGGCGAATTTTTCGTGGTGTTTAAGAGGATTTGAGGTTGTTCGTCGTTTGTTACAATAAAAATTAGAAAAAATGCTTGTTGTTAGTGTTATTATTCTTCTTATTTTTAGAGTCTTTTTTTAAAAGAAGTTAGTACTAAAATGGCTGGTAAATCAGCTTTTTTAGTACAGTGTGTCAGTTTTGTCTTCAGTCTTTTTTAGTCCGTTTTAGGCAAGTTTTGTTTTATTTTTTCAGAACACTTAAAAGAAGCTGAAAGCGTTTTTAGTAAGTTCAAACTGTCAGCGGTTTAGGTAAGTTTTATGATTCATTATTTTCAAGTTCTGTATATGTTGAATGACTCGCTAATAGTAGCAGTTATTTGTTTTATTTAATTTGTTTAATAACCACTTTCAATAAGTAAATATTTCTTTGTTGGTGGTGGTTTACTTAGTCTTTTTAGAACTTCGTAAAAACTAAGCGACAAGCTACCCATGTTTTATTTTATTTTTCAGAGCAATCACAGCTGATATGCCCTTTAGTTACTTCAAATCACTTTTTAAATTTTTTGTGTCAATAATAGGCTCATTTATTGAGCCTTAAGTTAGTTCTTATAGAGTCAAAAAGAATTAAATGTTTAAACAACTGATTTGAGTAAGTTTACTATTCAGTTTTATTTTAATTTGAAACTTTGCTTATGTTTTTAAACATTTATAACTAAATAAAATTTGACTGTTATTTGTTGAAATATAAGTTTATATCCACAAATGTTTATAAACTTAATGTTTATGTAGATAAATAAAAGAATAGGTTTTTAAAATCTTATTCAGTAAGCCCAAGAACTTTTGTTTTACTTAAAAATATATTTCAAATAAAATAAGTTAAAATTCTTAGTAACCTATAAGCTTTTTATTTATTTATGTCAAGTAAATTTTAATTTTTTACTTAATCAAGAAATATCTAATAAAGGTATTAGTTAAATGTGACATTTAGTAATTGATATTTTAACGTCTATACATTCAAATGCTTTTAACATTGTTTAGACACAAAATTAAAGGAAGAAGGCAGTGTTTTTGCTGTTAGATTTTTATTAATAAAATTTTATTTGTACTGTTGCTGATATATTTAAAAGTACTTTAGCTATAATTAATTTTTTTCTTCTAGAAGAGTAGGAGCAAAAACTAAGAATAACTAATATGATTTATGAATCAAAGATAAATTTATTTGATAATCAAACCATTTATTTTAGTTTGAAGTTTATTTTAGTTGATTGTTTCGTTTGTTTTCTTACTTTAATTTCAATTACTTTAATCAAATTAAACAACTATATTATAAAAATATTTCTGTATTACCTTAATCAATTATTTTGAGGTGCGTTTTTTTAACTTTAGTGTCAGGGAGAAATGTAACCATTTGGCGAAAGAGTTATTAAATAAATATATCATATATATATATATATATACTTTTTAACTGGTAGGGTTATGCTTTTTATTTTTATTAAAATGTATTAAAGTTAACATGAAACAACTAAGGAAAGTCAATAACAAGAGTTGACAATGTCTTTTTATCAGTAAAGATTTTTTTTTATTGCTCTTTCTCTGGTAATTTTTTTTTTTTTTTTTTGTCCCGTGGATTTTTGGATCAACGGTTCAAACTCTACTTACAAACAGTTATGTAATGTGTTCATACAAATATGCTGTGTGCTGTTTTTGTGTGTTATCGTTGTTGTGATGTTTTGTGTTAATAGACGGGTTGTTTTGCTTTTCGTTTTTTTTTACTTTTATTTCTACTTATCCGTTAAATTTTTTATTTTAGATTTGTCATTAATGCAATATAAAAGAAAAAAACATTAATGCAATATAGAAGAAAAAAACCCTGACGCATTAATGCAATATAAAAGAAAAAAACTTTACTTATTTTTATTAAATTGTCATAAACATATTGGATTGTATATTAAACATTTTTGTTTAAGACAATTTTGTCATCAATTGTTTAGTTGGCGGTGTCGTGAAGTAATTTGAGTTTTTTTTTTCTATTAGAATCTATCATTTTATTATTTACTGTTTGCTGTTAATTAATTTAAACCAATTTTTTTACTAGTAGATTTTATACTTTTAATTATTATTTAATAGTTTTATTTATTTTTCATTTTGTTTTGTTAATTGATACCGAATTCAGATTTAAAACTTTCCATATTATTTCATTAAAAATATTAGTGGTCTACAAATTTTAAAGTATATAATATAATAATAATATTAAAATTTTACAAATTTAAGCGTATTTAGTATTATATGTATTTAAGGGTGTATTTAGGGCTTGGCTGAAGTCCTTTTTTACTGCAGTATAGAGAGTAATGCGTAAATAACAGGGTAAAGCATAACTAGCTATGATGTTTATCTCACAAGGTAAACTTGGTATTGATCCTATTTGTATTAGTGCTATTTGTATTGGTGCTTTTGCTGGTATTGGTGCAAAGTCTTTTTAAAACTCCGGTAGTAATAAACACGATTCTGAAGAGAAGTTTATTACCACCACTACATCAATTATGATAACAAATAAGCAATAATGTTTTTTCTTATCTTATACCTCCTATCATTTTATGTTGAAATATTTTATAAATAGTTTTATTTTAATTATTGCTAAATCGATATATCGATATATATATATATATATATATATATATATATATATATATATATATATATATATATATATATATATATATATATATATATATATATATATATATATATATATATATGAGAATGTGTGTATATGCATATTTGTTATTACAGTAAGATTAACTCGTGTATTTAATGAAAGTTTATGATTACTGTTTTAGATTTATTTTAACAATAATACGCTGCACAGTGACTCAAGACAATCAAAAAACGGCAAAAGTTAAATAAAAATTGATATAAATCGTAAATAAATAATGTTATATATTAAAATAATAATTTTTGAGTTAAAAATTTTAAATTTGTTAATATTTTTTTTTTTAACGCGCAGCTTCGACGCATAAAATGCGCGCTTACGCGTGTTAAAGGTGACTATACGCGTACAAAAATTTTTTTTTTCAGTTTTTAGAATCTCCAAGTCAAACACATAATTTTGATATATTACTCTACTTGATATTTTTATAAAAATGGTTTTTAAAGGATGTTGATACATAGAGAAAAAATACTGTATTTTTTTGCATTAAATTTACTATTTACATTACAATTAATTTAAAAACTTTATCTGGTAACGGTTTTTCTAGATAGCTTTTATATTTTCTAAAAGATATGCTTAGTATTTTTGGATCTGATTTAACTAGAAGGTAGTGCATCTGATTCATCATTGTGTTTAACCTTGATATTTTTGCGTGTGCATAAGTCTTGAATTTCTTATCTGATTGTTTTCAAATCTCTAGTGCATAAATCTCTAGTGCATCTTCCGAATATACCCTGATTGGCAAAGTTAATTTATTTGATATAGAAGAACTATGCAGTAGCAGTTTATGTACAGTAGGAGGCATAACATACCAGTTGTATAAACTCACTATATGTTTAGCTGTTTCAGTGCAGTATAAATCTAATTGATATTAATAGGATATCCACAAGATATGGTTATTAGAATATTATGCAATCTTTTAATTATATCACAATCAACTTTAGTAAGTTCAGAAAAAACTTCACTATTTTTAAATGCTCTTCTGGCAGTGTTGTCATTCGTGTTTCCAGACCCAGTTTTAGGCATATCAACGTATAGGCTTAACCGTTCTCTAAAGAGTACCTGAATCTCTTATTTTTTTAAGTCTACAGATAGTTTTTCCTCAATTGTTTTTGGCTTATACTTTTTAATTTCAATTTTATAACTGAAATTAAAAATGAATTCCAAGCATTTTATCCAGCAATGCAAAGCTGAAATTCCGAGCCCCAAGGCCGAATCATTCTCAGTTTTTGCTTTTAATAAATCAATATTGTTCATTTCCTTGGGTTTAGCATTGCACACTTTGCAGGATTGAGTGGATTTTGTCTCTGTAAGTGCGCTAACTACTTTTTTATCAAACATTGTAAGATCAAACCTATAGCTGATATCAAATGTCAAAATTCTTCCTGCAATATTAAAAACTTTGCAAAACTTCTTTAAGGTATTTATTTGATTTTTTAGATCTGATTCTTCTTCTCTGGATAAAATTGGACTCTCTTTTTTATATTGTAGATGAAGAGGTGTACAAAAGTGACAGCTTGAAGGATTTTTATTTTTCCAAATTTCGCCATCTTCTACTTTGAGCAAAAAAGGCACAAAAGCTGTACTGAAAAAGATTTTCTTCATGCTTAAGTTCTACACTTGCGTTGCTTGTATCGTATTTCTGTTTATAAATACTTTGGCTTGATGCTCCATCAAAACCAATCTTTCCATATAAAACTCCAAATATTTCATCACTTTGACCAAAATTAGGCATATCAATCATTTCTGTTATTCTACTCACAGTGTGATCTAACATGCTTTGAAGAGTACACTTTGCAGAAGTTTCAGAAAAATTCATATTCTCAGGATAGCATTTCAATTGCTCCACGAAAATATTGTGCAAGATAGGACAAATATGTACATTGTGTACAAGAGCTGAGTTTCTGATCATTTGATATTGTTTATCGCTGAGATCAGTATTCCTTTTTAATGCAAGAGCTTCCTCTACACTCATGTTAATGGGAAAGGTTTTATCTAAAGTTTCATCAACTTTTTCTCTAAAACGTTAGGTATATTGTTTTTTAAATAGAGGCTTTTTTTTTTTTTTCCAGCAGCATTTGCACTTTTTGTCTTAAATATAAACAAAAAAATCAGACTTTTTTTCTTCTTTTTAGTATATTTGAAATATATAGAGTCAAAATATTATTTTAAAAATAAATATACACTTTTATTTAAATTTCAAGTTCTCTAATTTAGTTGAATAAAAACCTCACATTTTCCAGATTTCTTTAAAAATAATAACAAACTTTTTCACTTCTTTTACCTATAAAATACAAAATAAAAGCTTTATGAAAAAATTATTTTTACTTTTGAAATAAAAAATCATTGTCATTTAATATTATCTAACAAACGGCACTTAATTCATAAAAAAGTGGTGAGGGGTTTATTGCCATTTTGTTGTTGTTTTGAGTCAAATGTTGAGTCAAACTGTGCGCTGTTAAGTGTGATTTGTGTATAAGGTTTTCTCCTTTTATTAAATCTGTATTTTTTTCTGAACATCTGTTCGGTTTTCTTTGTTTTTATTACTTATCCTCTTTTATATAAAAGTTTTTTCAAGATAAACATTTCATATTTCTCTATGGGCTTTCTTTGCCCAGTTCAGGCACCGCAGATTACCTGCATCAAGTTTAAACAAAATTATTCTGATGATTTAATTACTTTCAATTTAAAGGCATTTTTCTAAAAGTGTTCAATTCTGAATTTAAAGTTTTATGTAAAATCAGGATGATCGAGCATTAAGTTGGCAAACACCCAGTATAAATGGTAGATGTATAACGAAGCAACCGTAACATGTATTATGTGTAGTTTTTATTATTAATGTCCTGTTGAGTTGATTATTCGATGTGTTTTCGTATAAGATGTTTTCTAATATTTATACATAAAGATTTCTCTAATATTTTATTTGTTTTTAGAATTTCTAAATAATAATTTTCGTTTTAATCATAACTGGCTAGTGCTATAAAGAAAAGTAAAGTTTCTTGTTATCAAGTAAAATTAATTTCTATGGCAAAAGATATTTTTAAAAAGGATTATATTTTGGACTTGTTAGATATTTTATATGATAGCGCTGTTTTCGAATTTACAAGTTTTGGTAAGTTAGTATATTAAATATGGAGATGAATGATTACGTTCATTTTTCATTAATTTTGTATTCTTAATTTACTTTTATTACTTTAGATACAAATGAAGAAATACGTTTCAAGCTAACCATTGAGTTAAAAAATTCATTTATAAAGCAAAATTGTATTGTTTTTTGGACGAAGGAATGCGAGTTAATTACAGTTATTTTTACTGATGCAGCTAGTAATTAATTATACTATATAGATTTTTTTCCAAAACATTTGTATTTAACAGTTTTAATTTTTTTCTCAAAATAAGTCCTTATTGCATTTAATATTTTTCTAAAAGCGAGGGGCTTTTATGACATCTTATATGAACAGCGTTACTACTCCGACGATGACTATTCTCTGAAAATAGACCTCAAAAATTTGGAAGAAAAAATGAAACAATCTTTAAAGGGTGAATATATTTTTGTTAACATTGAAAAATATCTACTTAAATGCGCAGAAGATTGGGAACAAAAATGTTGTCAGTTTTATGCGCCGATATCCATTCTTTGCCAGAGCAGTGGGTATGGAAAAACAAAAATCATGTTTGAAATTGCAAAAAAATATCCTACTATTTTTATTTGTTTGAGAAAGAAAAAAAGTGGATTTCCTTATCGCTCAAGTTTGGCAAATATATTTGATACAAAAATGGAAAAACTAGATACTGCATGTATTTTCTTTTTGGCAGCTTTAAAATGTGCTCTAGATTTAATTAGCGAAATTAATGAAAGTTTTAACAATCAAAATAAAACAACGGAAGACATAAGAAACCATATTGCTCTAGAGTTTGGTAAAACACAGCCATGGCTCAAAAAAGACGAAATGGATGAATTTGTTTTTGATAACGAGACATTAATTGATAATCAAATACAATTAATCAACAGCAATCAAGAAAGATTATTTAATGAGATAATTCCTAAAATTCGAAAAGAATGCAACGATTTAACTAGTCAAATAAATTCACCTCTATTTTTTGCATTTGATTAGTCTGATTATTTGCCAACTTCTTTTGCTGTTTACAAAAACCACTCAAAAAAATGTTCTTTCTATCAGTTATTGAGGAAAGTGTTTCGTAAATGTTTTCTTTGCACGAAAATTGCGTGTATTTTAACTGGTACAAGCTTTTCCATCATTAACTTTAATATGAGTGAAATATCACCATCACAACGAACGAGCGAGCCAGTTAAACTTAATTATCCTCCTTACTTTAAAATCTTATTTAATGATTTCTTTGTACCAAACATCTAACTTAGAAATTCATTTATAGTTGAGTTAGATAACAACTTATTCTTGTTAAATTAATGTTTCTTTTTTTTTTTTTTTTTTTTTTTTTTTATTTATTTATTTTTTTTTTCAATATTGTAAAAGATGAAAAATAGATAATTAAAACCATATGATTTCATTTATTAGTCCATTAGAAGTTACCTCTTTTTTCTCAAATAGTTGGTCTGATTATTTATTTGCATTAGTTAAAAAGTAGATAAATTGACATAACTAATCAGTTTTTGTTATAAAGAAAAAGTTATTACAAATTGTGGCGGGTCTAGCTCGTTTAGGGCCTGAGGCTAAAATATTTTCGGGGGACCATAAAAAAATTTATTGCAAAAACTTTTGCTATTCAAATATGTGCTTAAGTGGTACATTAAATCATAGTCAATATATTAGAACTATGGTCTGGAAGTCTATTGTTGTATGATATTGTTCGCGTTTATTTGTGTCGCGTCATCAATGAGTGTGCAAAACAAAGTTCATACAAACCAACAAATTTTATATAAACAAAGTTCACAGTTTTATTCAAAACTACAAACAAGTTATGCCTTGCAGGATTTGTGCTTTCCCAACTTGTACAGTTTCCTATACCAATAAACACAGCTTTATTAGCAGCTTCCAAATTCCAACAAGAAAATGTGTGTCTGACTGGAAAAATTATATTGTTAAAGTTTTAGATGGGTCATTACAAGATAGGATTGATGCTGGTCATGCTTATATATGTACACGTCATTTTACACCCGAAGATATTGAGTTGACAAGTAAGTTTATTTTCAATTATTATATATATATATATATATATATATATACATATATATATATATATATATATATATATATATATATATATATATATATATATATATAAATAAGTATGCACCTTTTGATTCTTAATTACCCTCTGCAAAATGCCTTAGGCGTGTAACATATTTGCAAGGTAAGCAGCTAAAACTTTCTAGTTACTGTATGAATCATTAGTTAGGCTATGTGAAAATAACACATCTCAAAGGTTTCTTAAGCAATATATATATATATATATATATATATATATATATATATATATATATATATATATATATATATATATATATATATATATATATATATATATATATATGTTTATATATATATGTTTATATATATGTGTATGTGTGTGTATATAGAATCTGGTCGCAAAACATTGAAACTTGGTTCAGTTCCAACATTAAATTTACCTGTGAAATCGCGCAAAACATTTACAGTTGAGCGAAGAAAGCTTGAAAAAGTTTATATCAATAAACTGAAAACCAAAAAAGCTGTTTGTTACGAGAATCTTAAAGACTTTGTGTCTAATTCAACAAAATTAAAGAATGCATATAACTGGCTGATTATAATTGATGATAATAAACAAACTGTTCAGTTTAAAAATTATGAGAAACCATTTCCTCCACCAAAGTGTGAAGTGATTGTAAATGATTCTTTGGAGTTTACATATTTGGTGTTTGGTTGTAAACTTCCAGATGATCATATAATTTTCAAAGATTTTAAACGAAGTATGACAAATGTATAAATACACAACTTATTGCAAAAAGTATCACTGTTCAATGGTTGCAAAGGAATTGAACAAGAAATAATAAATTCCAGTGTATTAACTCATGTTAAACCTTATGATTACGACCTTGATACAATATCTCCCATGCAATATAAAGAAATGAAAAGACATAAAGATTGAAGGGCATGAAGAAAGTGAATGTGATGTTTGTAAAAAAGTTAAATTAATAACGAAAAACAATTTAAATCTAAAATAAAGTTTGATAACACTGTAGCAAAGTTAAAAGCTCCTCTAACAAAAACATCAAAAAACAGAATTGTTCTTGCATTACAACAAGAACGAGTTAAAACCAATGAATTAAAAGAAAAAATAATTCGAATGAGAAAAGAAATTAATTCAAATGGTGTGGAACTCAACAAAGATTTTATTAATGATTTAAATCGCATTGTGGATTCCAACAACCAGAATATGACTCCATTTATGAAATTATTCTAGGAAGAGCAAAAAAAAGCTTCTACTAATCAGAAGAGTTTAAAGTATCATCCTATGATTATCAGATTCTGCTAATCCCTTTCCATGAAATCAACATCTGCATATGATGAACTTAGAAATTCCATGATACTCACTCTGCCAAGTCGCAAAACTCTTAATGATTATAAAAATGCAATATATCCATCAGTGGTGTTCAATCCTAATGTAATTGAAGAACTCAAAATGATGAAGAACTCAAAATGATAAAAAAAATATTTACTCATCTGCTTACCGCAGATGAGTAAATATTTCTTAATGGGGGAAATGATGAAAAAAATGTTTTTATTGGAGGTCTTCCTTTCCTCACCCAGAGACTGCGACTTTCATAGGTTGTCACCCAGAGACTGCGACTTTCATAGGTTGATGCCATAATAATTTTTATGCGATTCTCTTTAGGTGTCTCGTTTAAAAGTTCATGGGTGAGCACCCTTTCATCTTCTGTAAAATACTCTAATGAGAAACAAAAATGAAAATAATAATAAAATAATAACACAGCATTTAAAGAAACTATCATCTTTACTTTATTTTTAAACAGCATATTTGAATACAGCACTTAAATACGCCATTAAATATAAATAGAATAAAACTGTTAATATATCATAATGAAAATCAAAAAATATATTTTAAATAATGTATTTTAAAATATCTAAAACATATAACTAAATTATTACACTCTACCATTAACAAACTTTTGCAACAATAGTGTTATTCGTATAAATATATATTTTAAATATATACTTAATGCAAATATTCATTCTACAAACATACAGTTAAAGCATAAACCTGTTATGGGTCCATTGACTAGATCAACTGCATCTGTTCTTAGGCGCTTCTGATGCGGCTTGTGTGGCTTGTCAGTAATTGGAAGTTGTTTTCTCAGCGTTTTCAAACGCTCTTCAATATAGCCTGATGGGGAATATTTTTTAACTTTTCCCTTCAACATACTGTCTGAAGTAAACATCCTTAAGTAAATAAGTAAAAATATAAAGATTAGTAAAACTAAACTAAAAAAATTTCAACTATAATCCTATTTCCCAAAATATGCAAATAAAAATTGCAATTAGACTTAACAATACTTACATAACCATCACCATTACCACTTCTTAAGGTTGGAAAGCGGTTTATCACTTTTAGTGCTAAAGCCTTTTTTTTCTCTGTATTGGGATAGCTGCAACAATAAAAAAAAAACTATTATGCTGTGTTTAATAACTTATCTACTTCCCCATTTATTTTTTGCAGTAAATTATTTATTTATAAATTTTAGTTTAAATTTAAAATAAAATTAATTAAAATTAGTTTTATTAACTGATTTTACATACTAATACCAAAAAATGCAAAATTAAAAATTAAAAATCATATGCAAAATTAAAAATTAAAAATCATATTCATATGGTTTCTTAACCAGTTACTATCTTTTACAAGATTTCCAACAATGATACGCACAAAAAGATCTTTCATCAAGACTAACTGTCTGGTTTTTTCATATTCGGATAAGATTGATGCACCTTTAGGAATACATTTTTGCTAGAAATGTTTATTTTGTCTTTGTCTCTTTTGGAATTCTTTTACTTGATCTTTTCTCAATGAATATAAATTTTTTTTACAAATTATTATAAAAAATATTATTAACAATACAAGATCTTTATTTGATTCCCCACTTTTAGTGGCTTTCATTTGTAAAATTGACACTGCTACATCAAATCTTTAAAATTTGTTTTGCATATTTTTAATTGAAAAAGCATGACTGCAATGTTTTAAAGCCTGCTTCAAGGAAATTATGCATAACAAATACAATTACTTGTAGTGTTGTAATTAGAGCACAAGAAGTTTCTTTGGTTAATATAAAGTATTTATCAAATTTTATTTTGATCAAAAAAAGTACAATTTGCAATTTCTTTATAAAGTGTGGGTTTGTTATCACCTTTCAAAGCAACATTGCTGAGTTTGATTGGATGAATTGTTTCTGCTTGAATTAAGTATGATAAATAACTTGTAAAACAATGATAAAAATTGTACTGCGTTATTTCTTTTAGAAAAATAACTAAATTACAGTTTCGTCAAATATTGTCGATGTTGACAACTTGTTTGTTGTTTCCAAAATATGTGACTTGATAATTAATTTCTCTTGCTTTTTCTTGCCTGTTTAATAATTGATCTTTTAATAAACTTTCAGAAAGATATTCCCTGCATAAGTTACTTCAACATAGTCTCTGGAAAAATCAAATGAAAAAGAAGAAAAAAACAAAAACATAGTTTATCAAATAACAAGTATGTTTTAAACACTCCTTTTCTAAACTAAATGATAAATTAATAATTTTCCATCTCCATTATATGCTTTATCAAACTATAAAAATGCATTAACATTTGTAGAATGGTTATCGTTAACAACAGCTCTTATTTTAAAATCAGATTTGTGCATTGAGGTAATACACTCATCAATTTCTTTTTTCAAACATAAACCTGTTATGTAAACTTTAGGTGAGGATTTCAAAACATAAGAATAAATTACAATCATTTAAACAAAATCATACAAACAATCATAAAAACAAAAACAAATTCTTTATAAAGATTATTTTCTCAATCTTCATCAAATTGTTTAACACTTTGGGCTGCTCTTAAGGAAGTACATCTTACCCACAAGAAGCAAATAATCACTTAATACCAAATTTTTGTCAATGATTTTTCTAATATATTATAGTTTTTCAATTTGTAATTTTCACCACTGCAAAATCATTTAAATAAAGAAATATGATAAGCATTTATTAGGCAATGAAAAAAAAAAGAATTTTATTAACAGCTATTGACTCCAAAACAGTTGGTATGCCTGATATTTCTTGCCTACTGTAAATAAATGACCACATTTATTGCATTTTAAATGCTGTATGTTTGAGACATGATGCATAATAGAGTATTTACATAATAGAGTAAATATTTTGAAGAAAAATTTATGTTTTCTACTTAATAATTGCAATTATAATAAATAAAAAAACTACAAACCTTTAAAATGATTTCCAATGGAGAGTTTTGGGTAGTTTAAGCAATATTTAAGATTATTTTTAGTAGCATGTTGGTATTTTGATATAGCTATCTGAAAGCCTATTTCAGTACTCTTTGTTATTGGAATAAACTGAAGCAGGCAATCAGTTAACAAAAATTCTAGCAGAAAATAATGTAAGTACTCAAAGTAAAATCTAACTAATATTAAACCATTTTAATAAAATAAAAATAAAACAATTATAGTGCAAACAAGACTCTTAACCATAACAGAAATGAAGTTTTTAAACTAGAGCCGTAAAAAAACTGGTCCCTTAACTTTTTACGGAAAATGCAACAAATCAGGCCGTGCAGTTTGAGTTATATAATTATAAGTTTAAAGTTATATAATTATAAGCTATACTTACATAATAGAAGGTATAACTTCTATTGACTTAAGATTGATTTAAGTAGGCCATGACATATTATAAACAATAACTCATAAATTTTATGAAATTTGTAATAACTTCATATATTGTATATGAAGTTATTATAATTGCTTCATATACAATATATGAAGTATTTGAATACAATAATTACAT
Organism: Hydra vulgaris; assembly: GCF_022113875.1. Lineage (NCBI taxonomy): Eukaryota > Metazoa > Cnidaria > Hydrozoa > Anthoathecata > Hydridae > Hydra > Hydra vulgaris. The sequence goes on along the minus strand of NW_025896174.1, from coordinate 1,232 downwards.
TATAATAACTTAATTTCCGTAATAAGTATAACATTTTAAAAGCTTTTACTTTGCAGCTCTTACAACAAAGCACTCAATTTTTATAGAATTTTCCTCGCTGTACATGTACTTACCACGCTAGAAATTTCCCTCCTAAATATTTTGATATGGACTCAACACATTTTTCTAGATTTGAGCGCCTGAATTAATTAGTGAACGAAATCGCCAGGGTTAGGGATAATTTTAGGGTTAGGGTTAGGGTTAGGGGTTAGGGTTAGGGTTAGGGTTATGGTTAGGGTCAGGGTTAGGGGTTAGGGTTAGGGTTAGGGTTAGGGGTTATAAGTTAGGGTTAGGGTTAGGGTTAGGGTTAGGGTCAGGGTTAGGGTCAGGGTTAAAGTTAGGGTCAGGGTTAGGGTTAGGGTTAGGGTCAGGGTTAGGGTTAGGGTTAGGGTTAGGGTTAGGGTTAGGGTTAGGGTTAGGGTTAGGGTTAGGGTTAGGGTTAGGGTCAGGGTTAGGGTTAGGGTTAGGGTTAGGGTCAGGGTTAGGGTTAGGGTTTGTGTTTATCCGAGATAATCAGACAAAGTCTGTTTACTCGATATGCAAGCTGGACCTGTCAGCCTAAGGGAAGAAAAAAGGAAACAATTATTACGATATAAGTAATAGATTTATGCAAAGTTTAGACAGGTGTCTAGAGAGAAGTTCAAAGATTAAGGATTACGGGGACAAAAAAGAATTGTCGCTCTTTTTTTTATTTTTTATATAAGTAATTATTTATTTTTTTATTAATTTAAACTTATTGAGTGATCATAGTTTATTTAGATTTTAATTAATTAAAGTTATATTTTATTGTTTAAAGTTATTCTTTAATTATTTTAAATTTTTTGAGAGTTATATTTTGAACGAAGTTTAGCAAAAATTTAGATTTTTTATTAGTGGATTGATATGGTTGAAGTGAATTAATGAGGGGATCTAGGTATCTCTTCAGGGTATGCGTTGGTAGTGGCTTCCCAACTAATATAACACACGCTGATCCAATTCCAGCGAAGCAAACAAGCTAAATGATCTTTAACCCGTACTTAAAACGATGTCGGGTAAGCCGTTGCAAGTTGAACTTCTTACGGCAAGATCTTAACCGACACTTCACATAAGGAGCAGAGCATTATAAAAGCAGCTAAAACTACCACAAGACGAATAGCCAAGCGATAGCGTAGATGTAGGAGTATCGGTTCATGGTATTAGTAGAGGGTAGATTC
>NW_025896173.1:20000-22868 GCF_022113875.1 Hydra vulgaris | reverse complement strand
TATATTGATATATATATATATTATATATATATATATATATATATATATATATATATATATATATATATATATATATATATATATATATATATATATATATATATATATATATATATATATATATATATATATATATATATATATATATATATATATATATATATATATATATATATATATATATATATATATATATATATATATATATATATATATATGTATATATATATATATATATATATATATATATATATATATATATATATATATATATATATATATATATATATATATATATAGATAGATATATTTATATATAGATATATGTGTGTATATATAAACTCACATCAATGTAATTATGTATTGTGACTATAGAGTAGCCTAGCAACAGCTTACAAAAAGTTAATGTTAAAAAAATTTCTTTTAATTTTGAAAAAAAATTGAATACTAATATCAGTAAACATTTTAAGAAAGATCAACAGTATATCTATCTGAAAAATTTAAAATTTAAAAATTTCTACGCTCAAAATTTTATTAAAAACGATTTGAAAACAGTAAACAAAACACACTAAAGTAGCTATTGCTGTAATTACATTTTATTCATATTTAGAGGTTTTATATTTAATTTGAAACATTTTATCGCGTACTAGAAGTTACTTTTGTTATAATTTCCGCTTAATAAACGGCTAAATGCATATTTAATAGCTGAAAATTAGAAAAGAAGCTCGTTGTCAATGAGAATTATTTTTATATTCGTTATCCGTAGCCATTTTTAAAACTCTTAAAATATGCAAACCTCACTGCGCTTGCGTAAATTAACTTTCCACTGATTTAATAAGTCTGAACGATCGTGAGAAACAATAGAAGTGCATTGTAGGCAATCAATTTATATCTCTTTGTTGGATGCTCAAGTCTGAAAAATGCAACATCTCTAAAGTTACTTATAATGCAATTCAAGAATTCGGAGTTGATATTCAAAATTGTAGAGGCCAAAGGTGTAACAAAGTGGGTTGTATGGTAGATGAGTTTAAAGGAGTTGCTTCCTGAATAAAAGCTCTTAATTTTAAAGCTAACTTGTTCATTGTGAAAGCCGCAGACTTAGTTTTGTAGTAGCAGCTGCATACCAAGTTCAAAAAGTAAAAAATTTTCTTTTATATTCGTTATCCGTAGCCATTTTTAAAACTCTTAAAATATGCAAACCTTACTGCGCTTGCGTATAATAACTTTCCACTTATTTAATAAGTCTGAACAATCGTGAGAAACAATGGAAGAACATTGTAGGTAATCAATTTATATCCCTTTGTTGGATGCATTGGTATTCGTCACAAGCACGTTTTTTTAAATTTGCTATGTCTTTAAATCTATTCTTTGATTGAAAAAATAATAAACTGAATCATAAAGATATTGTTACAACTGTTTCTGCTCTCAGTATGTCTCCGGCGTTATTCTTGGACTTAGTATTTAAAACTTACCAACACCTGAATTTACATTAGAGTTAAATTATGGCAGTATAATATGGATAATATATGGAATCTATAAGGATCATGAGCGGATCCAGGGTGTCACAACTGGTGCGCGTGCACCATTTTTTTTGCGCCACTAAAGTTAAGTGTTAATTAAAATTAAATGTTAATCTAGAAATTAGAATCTGATATTTACAAAAAATGAAAAACTTGTTTTAAACTCGAAAAAAAATTATCTAAACTCAATTTTAGTTGATTTCTATAATTATTCTTCGTTACTTAGACAAAACTCCTGTGTTTTAGAGCAACTGATGCAATTGTTCTTCACTAAATACAAATGTGATTGCATAAAAAAAAATTATTTGCTTTAACCAATCTTATTTATATTTTTTTACAAATTTTTCTGATCACTTGAAAGTGATGCAATTGTACTCTTTATCATTAATGATTAGTTAAAAAACAGTTTAAATCAATCACTATTGAATAAAATAACAGTTGCATCAGTTGCGACAAATCCGCAAAAAAGTTCATAAAAATCCACAAATTTTTCCGATCACTTGAAAGTAATGCAATTGTACTCTATATCATTAATGATTAGTTAAAAAAACAGTTTAAATCAATCACTATTTAATAAAATAACAGTTGCATCAGTTGCGACAAATCCGCAAAAAAGTTAAATATTGTTTTAAAAAATATAGGGAATTTTTTTTACAGCCAATCAAATTTGTAGAAAATTAATAACAATTGGATCAGTTGCTCTAAATTTTTCAAAATTGATAAAATTCTGATAGGCCACCTGTTATACATTTTTCGCTCGTAACTTTCGTCATTGGACTTTGCTAGTAAAATCAAGTTTTAAAACAAAAATGAATTTTTTATTCTCAAATGCAATTAAGGCTTGACATTTGCCACGCAAGAATCCAGTTCAGCCACATAGTCAGTCTTCTTAAGATAATGAAATAAATCGTTTTATCCTAAAGCAAGAAGATAGTAAAGATTATGCTTTTAAGGTAAAACCCTGTTTTTAAAGTTAATGGTATTTCATATTTTTAGCTAGAAATTAATATAAACTGAGCTTGTTTTAGTATACTTTTTTTAAATAAGGTCATCTGAAGATGAAAATTGCCTCAACTTTTCAGTTTCTCTTTTAAGCAATTCGTCTCTGAAGACAATTTATGTATTTAGGCTTCTAACTTCGATTGAACTGTTTGAAAAAGCTTCCTACTATGTGAGGTACTCCCTTTCTGTTAAACAAGTTGAAAACAACAATTTTTCTAATCTTTCTAGCGTGCTAGTAACCTATGTTTTTTTGAATTTTTAAATCAATTTGAATTAATTAACAGTGAATCAGTTTCTGAAACTATCGAAATGGAAGCTTCAACTTTATTAATATTAGGGAATATTA
>NW_025896173.1:0-15000 GCF_022113875.1 Hydra vulgaris | reverse complement strand
AAAGGTTTTCGAATCTAAGGTGTGAAACTATTTTTAGTAGATTTAGTGACCAAACTATCAAAAAAGGATAATTGAACTATTGCTTACAGATTCAAAATTGGATTTTTAAGTAAAATTATTTAAAAAAACTTTATTGAAAATACATTACTAGTAATTTTTATGAAAAGATTTAACTAAGTTAAATAAAAACAATATAAATAAGTAAAAAAAAAATTTTTTATAATAAATTATAATTTTAGTATAACAGAAACTATTTAAATTCAAAAAACCTTTTAAATTTTTTTTTATTGATTTTAAGAAAAAAATCACGTGTTTTAATCTTTTTTAAATTTTGGAGCGATTTAACAAATATAAAACGTTCAAGGCCAAAGCCAAGGACAATGCCAACAGTTTCGAAACCAATGCCAAGGTTTTAATTTTTGTGCTGAAGGCAAGGTCAAGGTTTAGACCGAAACCAAGGACTAACAACTCTGGCTCAACCCAGAGAAAAATCAAATATAAGAGATTGTAACAAATAAAAGCTCTAGTATTTTTATTTGTTTTTCTAAAATATCTTTCAAATATAAAAATAATTTACCGCAAAAAGTATTTTTTTTTGAAATATTAACTGACATTCAAAAGCTGCAACTACGCAAAATTTTGTAGTTGAGCAAAACAGTTGAACAAATGAACTATATTAACAAAATATTGTCATTTAAAAAATAAAAAAAGAGGCATAAAGAAAATTGCAGTTAAACTAGAAAAATTTAAAGAAAAAATATTCCAATTTTTATTACAATATTACAATACAAAAATTTTATTACAATATTAATACAAAAAAATGTAGAAAAAAAATATTACAATCAAGCTGTTGCCTGATAACGATGAAGACGATATATTTTCTATGCATCTATTTTTTCACTGGTAGGAAGGTCGCCGAATTTGACTAGTCGTGGTCAAATTCAGCAACTTTCTCCCAGTGAAAAAATTTATTTTTAATTGTTATATTTTTAAATAAATGTATTTTTAATAATGTTAATATTTTTATTCAGTGCCGCCGAAAGGAAGGAGGGGGGGAGATTATATTTAATCATATATAATAAATGCCAAACATTAACGATTAATGCTTAAGAAACTCCACTAAAGAACGTGATTTTAGAGTTAATTTTAAATTTAACCTCAAGTGGAGCACACATATCTAAACAGATGCCTCTAAATCCTGAAAAACTCTTGGAATGCTAAAAAAGACATTCACTTTTATTAATGAAAAATAGCTCTGATATTTAAAATAAAAACTTATATAACCTTGACCAAATCTCTTCAACGCAAAGCAATAAATGAGCTTCCAGCTTGAGAGATCTTCAATACTGCGAAAGATTAAATCTACGATCACTTGAGTTTTGGAAATTTAAGATTTAATTCAAATCTTTAAATTTATACTTTGTTTTGATATAGGTAATAATATTTATCTACGCAAAATTTATTAACTCATTATCTCGTGGTCACCATTCTAAAGTAAGGCATGAGTATGTTCTAAATTTTCTTCCTAGACACAACCCTTTGTATAACAGATCACTAAAATACTGGAACTAAGGGTGGAATGCAAGAAGCGAACGAGTCAAGCTCGACTCGAACTTTACATTGCAATCAATAGCGATTTTTTTTAATAGTCTAAAACTTTGAATACTCGATCTGAGGTTCATTTTAACAACACCCCTTACTCCCTTCCGCAACAAACACACACCCTTTACGAATACGTTTTAAGATTATCGTCTCATCCGCGCTGCTCTGTGATAAGACCGTTGGGACTTCTTGGGGCACCTAAATAAAATTTAAAATATAATAATAATAAATGCTAACATAAATAATGAACCAATCTATAAATCAGCGCAATTGAATTGCGTTTTTCTAAAAGGGAATTATGTTTTACCCTAAAATGGGCTATTTAAACATTCAAATTCTTTATTGAAAAAATAAAAATCTAAAAGACTTAGTATGGAAAAGAAATTATCCATTACTTATTATTTATCAATCTTTTTTTACGATTACAAACTTATTAAGAAGCAAAAAAGTTTCGCCTTAATATTAGTTTTTTTTTAATATTTTCCAAAACTACTCAATTGTAAAAAAAAAAAATATTTTTCATGCAGTTTAAAAAGTAATTAAATTTTCTTCTTATTATTATTTTTTTTTTATTGATTTAGGTGCCCCAAGAAGTCCTTACGGTCTTATCACAGAGCACCGCGGAAAAGGATTTAATAGGAAGTTCACGCCTCCTTCCCAACCGATGTCGCAAAACTTGCTCAGAGGTGGGGTTTGAACCACGGATCTTACGTTTCTGAGGCAAGTGCGCGAGGCAAGTATTTACTAAACAACATTACCAAAAATTAATTTTTGGTAATAAAATAACCATACTTTATACTTTACATATAGTAAAAAAGAGGAAAAAAAAAATTTAAGATCTTAGAGATTTAAAAAAAGTTTATTTCTAAAAGTGCTCATCTCTATCAATATCAGTTAATTTTACAAAGTTGACAGTTATGAAAGTTATTAAAAATATTCATTATTAACAAAAATAAGCAGTAATTAACAAGAAAAAACAATTATTAACAAGAATATTCAGTTTTCATTATTAACAAAAATATGATTTATAAAAAAGCTTTAAAATTTCTTTTTTACCTGAAATCAAAGATAGTAATCCTATAAACGTTAGCAGCAACATTTTATAACCAAATTAAATTATTTTCTGGCTTTTAACATTCAGAATGTGTAATAACACTCAGTAATGTGGACGCGCAGTCCTTTTTAATGTGATAGTTTGTTCAATTGACAGTTAATTTGTTTATTTTGCAAGTTTTGCTTTCTAAGTGATCTCAATTACAAAGTATTGTAAACTTACGTAAGAAAATAGAAATAAAAAGATTATCTATTTATATTTAAAGTATTTCAAATTGAACATGTGTTTAAATTTTTTTAAATATCAGTAACGTTTTGATATATATATATATATATATATATATATATATATATATATATATATATATATATATATATATATATATATATATGTATATATATATATATATATATGATATATATATATATATATATATATATATATATATATATATATATATATATATATATATATATATATATATATATATATATATATATATATCAAAACGTTACTGATATTTAAAAAAATTTAGACACATGTTCAATTTGAAATACTTTAAATATAAATAGATAATCTTTTTATTTCTATTTTCTTACGTAAGTTTACAATACTTTGTAATTGAGATCATATATATATATATATATATATATATATATATATATATATATATATATATATATATATATATATATATATATATATATATATATATATATATATATATTTAAATTGCTACAAATAACTTGCGGAATATTATAAAGTAAGAAACATTCTTGCAATAAAAAGTAAATAATTTCCATTTTTTAAAAACAAAACTGAAAATATAAACTTTTTTAAAAACGAAACTATTTCACACCGCAACACGTGAAACAGTTCTTAACGGAAGAAAAAAAACTTAAGAAACGCGGAATAATAAAGTTATTTAACTATGTTTTATGAATCAAATATGTATAACTAACTTAGTAACTAAAATTCTAATTATTATATAATATTGAGTAGGGTTGATCACTTTTGCGAAAGCTGAGTTTTCAATTAAGAAAAAACTTTTCGACCCTATTTTTGTTTCGGTAAGTTTGAAAGTTTATTAAATATGCAAATATTGCGTGGGCAGTATTTACAAAAGTAAACTCTTCATCGTCATCAGAAACAAATATTACCTTTAATTATTGTGATTGACAAACTCATTCAAAGCTAGGGATGGCACTTTTACTTATTTTGATGTTAAAACGCGAATTACTTATAAGCGCAAATTACTTTACATTACTTATATAAAAATATATAACTTACATTTAAAAGTAATTCGTTTTTTTTTTACGTAAATTATATAACGTTTAAAACTTAATTACTTAAGTTAAGTTTTTTAAATGAGTAACTGTTACTTGAAAAAGTAATTTACTTTTACAAGTAAAAGTTATTTGCATTTTTACTTTTACTTGTAAAAGTAACTTACATTTAATGGTAAGTCGTGTAAAGTAAATTACTTTCAAAAGTAATTTTGGTTATAATTATGTCAAAAAATTACATCGAAATGTAATTTACTTTTTAAGTGTAAAAAAAGTTATTTATGAAGTAAACTTACGTAAATATAAAATTTAAAAAACATAAAACTTACTTTATCAAGTAAAATAAAACTACATCATAACAACAAATTACTTTTACGTGTAAAAGTAACTAATTAGCATTAATTAGCTTACATAAAAGTAATTTGAAAAAAATTGTTATTTACTTTTACAAAAAAAGTAATTTTTTCTTTGAAATTTTATACTTTACTTTGTAAGTAAGTAAAATGTAAGTTACATTATTTACTTACTTAAAGAACAGTCATTTAATGTTGATTTAACGTAAATTTTGAGATAGGTAGCGTATTCAAATCTATTTTCTGTTTGAGGGCACTTCTGGGTACTACTTCAGGTATGTGGGCAAGTATGTGGTGGGGCATCAGGAAAAAAAAAATTTTTTCACGTATATCAGAAAGGGTAGTTCTATTATAATTAGAGGCAAATATAGTCATGCGAGTGCTAATAGAAGCTGGCAAATAATCATTGATTTTTTATTTCTTTTTTTTTTGTTGAGTAGAAATAGGTTAGTGGCCATAATGAAACTTTGTCGGGGGAGGAAGGGAGCATAATTTCTTAGCTATGGGTAATTCATGCATGTGTAAACCCTGACTAAGTCACTGTTCGTTAGAGCGCGCTTTTTCTCCAGTTTTTTTCTTTGTATTTGCCTTTTCAATCAAGTACTTTGTTATGGTAATATGACGCAATTATAATATTTTTGGTACCCGCAAGGACATCGACTGCTACAACAGTTTTCAAAAAATTATAAGTCATTTAACTATAAGTTATAATTTATATGATTTAAGGAGTGTTAATCAGATATAATCTTTTATTGCGTTTTATCATATATAATGAAACTATATTGCGTTTTATCATATATAATGAAATTTCTATTTGAAAAAAGATAATAAGAAAAGCTGTTTAATCTTCTAATATAGGTTGTGGGCACCCTAATAACCTACTTTTTGTTGCGTTGGTGTCCAACCCGCACAAGGACAAATAAAATCTTATTCAATTAAAAAAGCGCTTTAGAATAAACTTGTAATTTTTTTTTCAAACTTTATTTTGACTTTACAAGATGTTTGTCGGCTATCAGTTGTCCCGGAATCTTGCGATTGATTTTTCATTACCTTCCGGACTAGCTAGAGCTCTGAAACTTCCAGAATATGTGTAAATTTAATAAAAGTAAATCTTAAAATTGTTTTCAGAGCCAACTGGAGAACTCCACTTTTTGGGATCTCTTTTCTTTTTATAATTATTTACTTGATCTTATTTTATCATGATAGCATTTGGATAGTCCCAATGAAATTGCATGTTTTTATTTGTTTCCTGCAAAGAGGGTTGTACCCTTTATTTTTTCTCGAATATTTTGTTTTTCTCTAATAATTGAGGTCTTTAACTTTTTAGAGAGAATGATTTTTGAAAAAAATTTTTAAAAAGGCATTTTTTTTTGGTTCATTTGTTTTAGTATTAGTTTTTTTGTCGGGAGGAAATAAATTAATGGCCCTGATAAAAATTTACCATAAAAGAGTCTTGCATATTTGTAGCTATGCTGCTGCTTTTTGCTTCTTTTAATCAGTGTGGTTGTTGTTAACGCTAATGCGCTAACTCAAATGCATATATAACAGCTTGGGGTGTGATACTTCACCACCCTGGTCCTGGTCGTAATAACCACTCTAATAGAAATGAAAATTTATTTTTGTTTTTGTTTATTTATTAATATTTATTTATAAAACTGTTGTCTGGAATTAACTAATTTCAAATAGTCTATTCCAGACATTATTTATTCCTTTATTATTCTAATTATTCCTTTATTACTGGTTAAAATACTTTTCCTCATTTTCAGTTAAATACAAAGTTTCAAAGTAAAGTTTCAATTCTTCTCTTTAAGTAGCATTGATAACCGCAAGTTTCTCGAGCTTAAGTTACTTCTTTCTTAGCGATGAATAAAGTTAGCAACACTAAATGAGGATTCTGGCCGTACCGAACTAGCATGTAAAGTACATACCTCTCTTGCTTTAGAGGCTAACATTGGAATATCGTTTTCATACTTGTACCAAAATTACCGAATTTCCAAGTTTTTGTTTTATAGTATAATTGAAAAAGGATAACTCTTCTTTTATATTTCGCTTTGACTGTGTTTTTTCTTTGCATAATTAAAACCACACAATGTTGCAAGCTTAGCAAACCCATTTTTGTGTTTAACAGGAACTTCAGGTGAAACATGAAATTGATCATCATTACTTGAATCAATCATATCTAAAAATGAAAACAAGTATTTATAATAGCTGAGATGTAATCTATTTTTTAACAACACTGAAAATGTAAAAAAAGTAAAATTTTTATATAAATTTAAAAACAAATGTTTTTTAACAAACATAAATTTTAGGTTTATAACTAACCACTTCTCGAATAATTTTGTTCATTTTGCAAACAAATGTTTGTATGCGTTAATCTTCGAGGATATTGTCGCAGTGCTGACTTTGCAAATTTTTTCATAAGTTTGCTTTCTGCTACTTGATATTCTTTTTCTGTAAGACACTTGTTTGTTCTCGGATCAAAGAAACATGCTAGCAAACTTTGCAGCTTTTGTTTTGTATACATCTTTTCAACAAAGTATATATTCATGAACTCGAGAAGACTAGCTCGAAACATTTACTCATTTTCCACCGTACGAGATGGTTGTAAAAGAAAACATTTAGCTGAAGATTCATTTTCAAGAAAGTTCATTAACGTATTTTGGACGAATTTCGCTAAAGAGAGAAGTTTAGTTGCTTCAAAAAATGGAGCAAGGTTATAATGTAAAATGTCTAGGAACTTTCAGTCATCTGATAACAAAGCTAGTTTCTTGAGTTTATTAATCTGTTTTTATGTTAACCCATCGATAGTGCCAGGATCTATGGTAATTTTATTATAAACGTATTTCGCTTTTATTATCTTACTAATCTAAAATCTGACGAAAAGTTTTTTAATTTCAGCCCCTGCTTCTTAATCTCACTAAAAACAAATGATTGCAAAACAGAAGATTGTTTAACATTAGCTATCGTCTTTCTTAACCTGAATAATATGCTTGATGAATAAATGAATAACTGTTCAACATTTTCATTGGTTGACGCCTGCTCCTCCTCGCTACTTTCTTCTTCATCTGAGCTTCTTTCTCATAAGTGCATGCAATTTCTTCTTGATCATCAGATGAAAGATTTCCATTTGATTTGATATCGCTTTTATTATAATTATTGTAATATATAAGATCTTCATCTACATCTGCTGTGCTATCTCATAAGTTATGTGATGGTTTAGTCCACAATTTGATTCCATGGTTCAAAACAAGATTTAAATTATGACAAATGCATGAAAGTCGTAAAGCAATAGATCCCATCGCCTTTTTAATATCTTCAGCGTTGTCAGTTGAAATTGAAACAATTTTAGATTCAATTTCAAGTTTATTAATTTCTTTTTGTACAAATGCTGTAAGTCTATTACTTAATTGCCTTTCATAAAACCTACAAAAACAAACTATTTTTGATTTGTATTTAAATTTTTTGTTAAGTAATGCGCTGTTATGCAAAGCCAATACAATCCAACTCGATTTTTCCACAAATCTGTTGCTAGTGCTATGTAGGCAACTAATTTAAGCTTAGCTCTAAGATCGTTCTTGTATTGATAATACGGTTTTCTTAAATGATTAGCTATTGTCTTTCAATGAGGCGGCTTGTAATGCGGAGCAAGAATGTTTAGAAGGAGTTGTATACCAGGTTTATGAAAATCGTTGAAAAGGCGGCTATCTTGAATAATACAATTTATTATGGTTTCATCTATTTCATCTCTGTTCTGCGTTTCGAGGAATTGATCTTGAGCAATTTTTTTTTTTTTGAGAATTGTAAAGGTACTCCGGTTTTTTATGAATATGAAATATATGTTTTCGCAGATTTGGCTCTGGCTCACATATAAGTTTTCCATTTTCTGGATACATCAAACAAATATATTTATTAGCTTCGGAAACAAATGAAAAAAGTGACTTAATGGACAATGGCTTCATTTTACAAACTGATTTTATAATTTGATCATCGTCAGTATCAGAGTTCGAAACTATAATATAAAAATAAATTCGTTAAAGTATATTTAACGTATCAACTCAAATTAAAGACCGATTTAATGACTGTACTAGAGTATTTTTATCGGTTATAATTTTATAATATTATTATTATTACGCTCTATTTTCATTAGCTAGACTTTTTCATATCTTATTATACAAAATATGTTTACGAATATACCTGAATATGTATTACTGCCGCCAGATTGACCTCTACACCTTTTCAAGATGTAATTGAGAAAACAAAAATTGTAATTAAGAATCGTAAGATGTAATTGAGAAAACAAAAGTTGTAATTAAGAAACGTAAGATGTAATTGAGAAAACGTAAGTTGTAATTAAGAAACATAAGATGTAATTTAGAAAACGAAAATTGTAATTAAGAATCGTAACATGTAATTGAGAAAATGTAAGTTGTAATTAAGAAATAGAAAGATGTAATTGAGAACACGAAAATTTTAATTTAGATATCGCTTTAAAGAAGTAAGTGTAAAATGGCGCTTAAAAAAAATGGCGCGTAAAAAAATGGAGCGTATAAAATGACGCACTTAAAAACGACGCAAGATTTGTAGCGTAAATTTAATTTTTTAGGGAAAAATTTAAGGAAAATTTATAATTTTCGGGCAAATGAATTTAACATAATAAACACTAAAAACATTTTAGGGAAAATTTATAATTCAATTAAAAATTATAATTAAAAATTATATAATTAAAAAACACTTCATTGATCATTTAAGCACCAACTTGTACGTCTTCCATATTTAAAATAGTTGCATAGTGCGTGGTTGTGTGTTGTACCGCACGTGCACAATCTCCTCCTATTAAAGTATTTTTCGCCTCAATTACAATTCGTTCTAAGTACTGCATGCGCTGTTCCGTAATCCCGTCACCTATTACAGGTGGAATGCGAATTGCATTATTAACGTTACTTTTAATTTTGGACCAGATCGTTTCCACCGGGTTCAACATTGGACTGTAAGGTCCCAAACGTAACAACTGAGCTGGTGAATTATCAAACACCCTTTGCAAACGAGCGTGACAAGGAGCATTATCTGTTACGACGACCAAATCCTCCAAACGATTCCCGATGTTTTTCACGATGTAACCCACTGGTGAAACATAGCCAACATCCACTCGTTACAGGAATCTGCTTTAAATGATCCCCTGCGAGTTTCTATCATGACGACATTTTTCCTTGCGTTTTTTTACAAAAAAGGTTAAAATTTGTTTCATCCAACCAAACTATCTGACGACCATTTGTGATATGTTCGTTGATGTTTCTAACATATTCAGCTCTTTTTTGTTTGTTTTCATAACTGTTCATTGTAGAAGGCTCCTTGTGCACTTTTTTTAATGAGAACAATCTGCGTTCGAGGTAATTTGCTATTGTTGTTGTGCTAACGTTTATGTTAAATTGTCTTAATATCTTTGTTTTGATGGCCACCAATGTTAATTGACAATCATTTTCAATCCATGTTAATGTTTCTTCGATTTGATCTTCGGTCAACTTTTTTGGTTTAAAAACCTCCTTTTCCGATGAAATTTGAATTTCCGCTGCAAACCCAATTGTATGCTGTCTTATATTTGATACCTAGCGTTTGCGCGAGATTCACCCAATCTTCAAATTGCTCCGCACATTCAACAACTCTTCTCCTTTCATTTGGAGAAGATAAAACGTAACGTTTCCTTTCAACTTGTTCAGTTGTGTGTTTTTCATGCCGACAAATCGGACAACTTGAATCTGGTTGTTCCAGAACTGGACGTAAACAAATTTGGTGACATAAATGTTGACACGGATTTAGCTTAATCACAGACTTTCGGGTCATAGTGTATTGGCATATAACACAACAATCTTTCAATTCCTTTATTATTACTTGTGCATACAAAAGCAAGATTTAAGATTATAACTTAAATTCATGTCCAAAAAGACCTTTTGTAACAACCTACAAACTTAGACTGTGAATTTGCTATTTTAATTTATGTGTTCTCAATTACAAGTTACGATTTCTCAATTACATATTATGATTTCTCAATTATATCTTACGTTTTCTCGATTACATGTTGTGTTTCTTAATTACATGTTACGACTTCTTATTTACATGTTGTGTTTTTCAATTACATATAATGTTTTCTCAATTACATGTTGTGTTTCTTAATTACATATTACGACTTCTTAATTACAACTTTCATGTTCTCATTTACATCTTGAAAAGGTGTAGATTCTACAGTTTCTATGTTTCTTTGAGATAAAGAAAAACGTTTTTGATGATGTATGTTGATAAACGCTTGCGTTCCAAATAAAAATCTTTTAGATAATCTTCTGTCTTTATCTCTTTTTCCAGCCATATCTGTCAAAATAAAAATTAAGCAATACTGGTGCTTTGATCTCGTTTATATTATTTATACAAATTCAATGATGAAATGAAAAGAGAAAAAATAAATAAAATTTTTGTGCTTTTTTAACAGTTCTGCTTGCAAAAAAAAGTCAATGCTGCTCTTTTTTTCTTTTTTTTTTTTTTGGTTTCTTGTTTTATTTTTTTGTAACTAATAATGTAATTTATTGCTGGAAAAAGATTCTCAATATCATACTTTTACTTTAAGTTATTAAGAGCATTTTTGTGTATTCCGCTGAGATATTCTTGTATCTGTACAGGATATTTTATTTTTATGCTTTTAATTTAATGGTATGTTAGAACATAATTTCTGTTTATGAGAAAATTCAATTTCTTTCCAAAAACAATATAGTTTAACACTTTAGATAAAGCCAAAATACAATTTATGATTGTATCTAAATACTTTTATATATAACTTATCGTAACGCTCGTATTAATTTATTTTTTATTTTAAAATAACTATTTTTGTCATGTTTCTGTTCTGCGTTATATTTCAGTGAACGTAATAAAGGTGTTCACTACCGTAATAAAACTAGTGTAATAAAAAAGCAATTAAATGTACCGTCAGTTCCGTATTAACAGCAGGGCTCACCCAGCACCAGTTGCGCAAATTTATTATCGGGCCTCTTATGTTCGGTTGCCCTAACGCATAAGGGGCCGCACAATAAAATCGAGGATGTTTTTGTTTTATTATTTTTTTAGTCGGTTCCCGAGTGCACAGCGGACCAGTAGGTGGACAAAATGGGAAAAACTTTAGTTGTCTTAATCTTGAGAACTTATTTAATTTTAGTATGTACATATATTAGGAGAAATTTATTGACAATTTATTTATATTAAATCCCTTAGTTACCATGACTCTAAGCATTTTAATATTGAAATTTAAAAAAATTATAAATAAGTAATTTACGGTGACATCAACACTGTGTTACATTTCAATTACATCTATGTATTTAAAACGAATAATTAGTACATGTTATTCTAGAGTATTTAAAGATAAGAAAAACTAATGTGTGAAATAAATATGTCATAGCATGTTATTTCAGTTATACTTTGAAAATCACAAAAAAAAAAAAAAAAAAAAAACACTAAGAAATTAATTTTTTGCCGCAATATAACTAATAATTACCATGTGCTGCCTTATTTTTGTTTAAGCTATATGATGCTTTAATCAAGTTTGAGTTGATTATCCCCTTAAATTCATCCCCTTAAATTCCCGTTCAGATATCACATGTTTTAAATTGGTTGCTATGGTACTTAATTTTGCATCGCAACTACTCATTTTTACATTAACATTGTTTTAACTGCGCTAAGTTCACAAATTCCCGTTCAGATATCACATGTTTTAAATTGGTTGCTATGGTACTTAATTTTGCATCGCAACTACTCATTTTTACATTAACATTGTTTTAACTGCGCTAAGTTCACAATATTGTGGGGCATGTAGTAAAATGAGATTCAGAATTCTGAGGTTAATTTTCTTTTTGGTTGCTATGGCTACCTTAATTTGCATAGCATATAAACAACATATTTTTGGTAGTTGTTAGTAATATAATAACTAACACTAACTGTAATTTAATTACTTTTAATTTTAATTACTAACACTTGCAGTAACTTAATTACTAACAAGAATTAGTATTCCACGCGGCATATATATTGTAGCATTCAACGATTTGTTTACTTGTATAAAAATAAACAAATAATTATAAAAGTGGAAATCTGCAAACTATACTGTTAAAAAAATTTTTTTTTTTAAACTATATCAACCTGGTACTCAAAAGAAGCAGAATAATATGCTAATTTTGAAAATATTGTTTGTTTAAATTAAAAAAATTAAAAAAAATAGCTGTTTTTTTTATAAAAACAGCTCTATTTAAACCTTGAAATCCCAGTCTTCGACAAAACGGGGGTTTCAAGGTATATTTTTGCAAATATTTTTTTCACTGAAATTTTTTTTTAATAAAATTGTTATTTATCAAACAAGCATTTTTTTCTGCTTTTTTTGAGTTCAAGGTTGATATGGTTTTAAAACAAAATTCAAAAATATTAGTACCCATCAAGAATTTATAATCCGAAGAGGAACCTCAAGATCTAATCAAAATCAAAAAATATTTTTTTACTTTCATCTTATAAATAATAGGCATCGATTCGTGTCTCAGGAATATTGATTTTTTTGCTATGAAAGTTGCTCCCCCTTTATATAGAACTGTGACATATACTTTAATTATCAATAATTTGTTCCTTTATTTTAAAATGTTTATCAATAAATTGTTCCTTTATTTGAAAGCGTTTTGCTAATATAAAACATTATTTCAAAGTTTTAACGTAACTTTCACTTAAGGTATAATTCAGATTATTTTTCATTCAGCGCGTTATTAAAATGTTAGTGAGTAAAATTAATAAAATTTTTTTGCTAGAAATTCATTAAAAAAAAAAATCATTTATCATTTTGAAAAAGATAAAAATGTTTAGACAAAGATAATAATCATAAATCAGCGTACCTATATTACAAAAAAAAGAAGTTTAAACCTTATTTATTAGGAATATTGTTTACCTTGCTTCAATACCCAAACACGATTTGAACAACCAAACAAAAAATATTTTAGGTGTCTTTTGAAGGGTTGCTAAAATTATCACTCTGCTAAAATTACCCTATTTTTAATGTTTTTATTTTTTATTTTACCTTATTTATTATGTTTTTAATGTTTTTTATTTATTACATTATTTATTTATTACATTATTTATTTTATTACTAATTTTTTAATCTTGGAGTTGTGTAAAAAATGTCTTGAAAAAAAGTCTAAAAATACTGTTGGAAGATATTTTTTATGCTCGGCGCATCCCTAATATGCATATAAACAAATATTGTATATATATTTTTTGTCGTTAAGATTTTTTAGTCACTTTTTGTCATAAAAATTTTGTAATTTTTAAATTTTTTTGTCATAAAAATTAAGTTGACCTTCATGCTCACATTCAATTTCGGGGAAGACAAACGTGAAAGTCCAATTTGGTACATTGTTAAAAGGATAATATTTTTATATATGCTAGTTCACGACAAGTTAACTAGCTTACATAAAAAGTTTATTTTTTTCTTTAAAGACGTAAGATCGTGCGCATTTTCTGGGTTATGTTTGAGGGACGGATGTGTCGTACCTCCCTAAAAATGTAAAGTTTTAACTTATTGTTAGTAGGGAATTTTCAAATGGAGTAAAGCACAAAAACAAAAAAAAAATAAAAATCTTTAAAAAACAGTATAAATCAAAAAAAGAACAAGAGGCATTAAATTCTCCATCATTTTCTGTTCTTCTAACATTAAAACTGTATTTAATTTAGCTTAGTTTTTGATGTCGAGATCGAGAACAGTAGGTTTTTTTAAAAGAATTTTTAACTGATGCTAAGACCCTTTTTAGTAACTTTTGTAATTTTTTAAAACTCCAAACCTTTCAAGAGAATTAAGTAAGGGCAAACTAGATTGCTGTATAAGGGTTCGACCTTAAACAAAAATCAAATTTTTTTTTTATTTGATTGTGCATAAAGTTAAACCCTTAAAAAAATGAGAAAGTGTATTTTTTTTATTTGGCGATTTTTAATAGTGGGTAGCCATCTTAGATAGGAACTGGTAGAACTACTATTTATGCTTTTTTATAAGTTCGTATATTTGTCATCGCCTAGTGAGATCTGACCGGTTAAGGTAGAAACTATTGTGGTGGTGCAGGTTACTTTTGGAAATATATGTTAAGTTAGGGCACAGTCGATCGAATTTTATTTTTTAAATTAAGCAAAAGTTAAAATCTGTATTTTATTTTTTCAAGGCGAAAGGATTGAGATATATGTTTCTCATGATGATAAATTACTAAAACCCAAATATTTATTATCTATCGGCTCACAGAAAGGTTTAGAGTGAGTTGCGTTACGTTATTCACTGTGCCCCAGTACTAGGGCACAGTGAATCAATGAACACAGCTGTGAATTAATTATAGTGATTAGCGGCATAGTCAAATAAATAAAAGGCTAAAGATACTGTAAAAATAGAACTTTTGAAAATTGAGACAAAAAAAAAGAACTTTATTGATAACAAAACTTATAAAAGTTTTAAAAAATTAAAAAATTATTTAAATATTATAATTAAAAACTTAAAACTAATAAATTCATTTTCATATAGTTTGTTTGTTAAAAATGCATTAATTTAATCTTTAAATAGGGAGTTTAGGCAATATTTATAGCAAATGTAAATATTTTTTATATTAAATGCATTATATTCCTTATTATATTTCATTTTCAAAATGGTTTTAACCACCTC
>NW_025896172.1:0-25409 GCF_022113875.1 Hydra vulgaris | reverse complement strand
GGGTATAATCGCTAGTAGTGTCAATTGCTAAAGGTTCAGTTAAATTTTGCGTTCTACTGAAATAATCTTGAGGGTTTCTAATAAAACTGTCATCGTCATAGGTATAAAAATCTGCAAAATTATTAATACTAAGAGTAGAAGGAGTATTTCCTTTACACCAAGAAACATAACTACGATAACATAATTGTTGATCTTCTGGTTTGTTTTCTAAATCAATTACATAAGTGTCACCTGAAGAATTGATAAAAGTTCTTCTAAAATTATGAAAAGTAATTTTTTAAATTATAGTGCAAGCTATTTCAGCAGGTGTCATAGAAGATTTGGTAAGATGATCGCTTTCTTTTTTTGATTAAACAGAAAACAAAACACAATGAGGTACCATGTCAGCTGTTTTTATATTTCCTAAACTTATGGTAACGGTATCTGTACCTTCTACGTTAGTTATAACTTGTTCGTAATGAGCAAAACGAGCTATAGTATAAGGTTGGTCTGGTAAACTGTTTATGTATAAAAATTTTTCTAAAGGTAAACTGGCTCTAATTTTGTAAGTATTAAGCCAAATTACAGGATTTCTAATTTCTAATCCAACATTAGCTAAAGCTTCTATTTGAGCATCCGTTATAGGTCTTATATATTCTAAAAGTTGATTAGTATCTTGTTCAACAGTAAATTCAACTTTTAATTCTTTACCTTTTCCGTAATAACTTTTAATTTGAAAAAATTCACATAACAAAAATAAGGGTACTCTAAAACGATAACCTCTTTCTCCGTTCATCAAAGCATTATAAGTCTCTTGTAAAAATGTTTGATATTCAGGTGTTTCATCTTCATCAACATTTAAGGCTCTTATGATTGCATTAGGATCGTTAGATTTCATAAGATTAGTTGTTTCATCCCAACTTGCTCTGTTATTTGTTTGTTCTGTCATTGCTAAATTATGATTAAGCATGTGTTCTCTATATGCTTTCATATAACTTTTTTTAACAAACATTGTTTTGAATCGTTGGTACGCTCGATTATTTATAACGTTATTAGCAGGCATAGAGTTATTTTTTTGATAATTTGGATATACTCTTATAAATTTGTTTAAATGAAAAACAAAATTTTCGACTAATGTAATTCTTTCTAATAATGCGACATCTGCGTTATTTGGTGTTGTATTATATCTTGTTTTTGTGTTTATGTTTTTAAATAAATGAAGATCAAATTCATAAATATAATCTTTCGGTATTGTTCATTCGTTGAATTTCATAGTAAACGTGATTAAACTTTTTAATTCTGAAGTTAAATCAGGTGTAAATTTTTGAATATCTGTTTTAATGACTTCGTCTTGAGCTACAGCAGTCATAAAACCAGGATATTTTTCGTTTAATGCTGATTTCATTTCTAAAGTAAGGTTACCGCCTGTCGCTTCTTGCAAAAGACGATTTTCGTCTTCTGCTTTTTGTAAAACGTCATCAATGGTAACGGGACCGTTATGGTTAGGCGTATAACGGTTACCGTCACCCGCTTTCATATATTTTGCTAAAGAACCCATCTTGATATAATTTTTTTTTCTTTGAAAATTAAAATAAGTAAAATTTTTTGTTATAATATTTTTTTAATTCTATTTATTCATCTTCTGAGTCAGAAGTATTATTTTTAAATGGTATTTTTTTGTTTTTAACGTCTTTTAAAGCACGCGTGTAACCAAGTTCAATTAAACTTTTTTTATTCAGTTTTTCTTTTTTGCTTTTTTTTTCAATGTTATTTTGCATAAAAGGACTGGATAAAATAGCTCTTTGTTGTATAATACAATTTCTGCACAAACCGCGAATAGCGTCTACAGCTTTAACTTCTTGAACACATTGAGCACATACGTGTGAATTTAACGTAACTTTATTTTTTGATGGTTTTTTTTCAACATATTCTTCTTCAGAACTTTCACTTTCTTCTTCTGAATATTTTACTTTTTTACGTTTTGGTTTTTCAGTTTCGTTTTTTTTAATAACATTTTTTCTAGGTTTTTCTTCGTAAGTGTTTTGTATATTTTGTTGTTGTTGTTGTTATAATTTTTTCAATTGTTCACATTTTTCATCCAATTCTGATTTGACGCGAAGAACGTCTGCTTTAGTTGAAAAATGAAACATTTGATTTTGAAGATTACAAAATTTGTTTTGAATTTCATTGATTTCACTATTATGTGGATTCATTAATTCAGGTATTTTCTCGTTTATTAAATTTTTTTCATATCTTCCTCTGGCTCGAAAAAGAGACATTTTTTTTAAAAAAATTTCTTTTAAAAAATAAAAAAAGACATCTTTTTATAACAAAATTTATATTAATCAAATTAAAACACTTTCTTTTATACAAATGTAAAAGGTTAAGATTATTATTTTCATAACGTTAATTCTAGTTGTTTGTTTTTTTTAAAGCAGTTCATTAGAAATCCTTTGTATTTCTTCTTTTAGATTTTTAATCGTTTCTCTTAACTTGAACGTTTCGTATTGCATCGATTGTATTTGTGATTGAACATCCTCATTCATTTTTTCCATTTGTTTTTTTATCTTGTAAAACTTTGTTTTATTACAACAAAGACAATTACAATCAAATCGATCTATTCCTTTTAACATTTTTTTAAAAACTAATTATAAAATGGTACCATTTGTATTTTAAAAGTAGGATTAAAAAAAACAGTAGTACTTAAATTGTTAAATTTGAGCGGTTCTTTATTAGCGTTCAAAAAAGACCATTTTGTTTTTTTCCAATCTTCTACGTCAACAATATCAAACGTTGTTAATTGTCCTTGTATTTCTGTTTTGCGATTTTTAGTAAAATCGATATTGACTGTTACTTGAGTAGCATTTTTATAATCTGACAAATTAAAATAAGAAACAATACCCGTTTCATATCTTCTGTTCATGTACATTCCACAATTGGTAGCTTGATCGCATTTAATAAATATAAGGTTGTCGGTAGTAGTAGGAAAATTAGATACAGAATTATTAAAGTTACTTATTTGCATCAAAGTACATCTTAAAAAAGCAAGTTTTCTTTTTTGAATTTTAAAATCTTGAGCCATGGTATAAACCATATTTTGATCTATTTCTATATTAAACGGATTTATTTCGTTTGTCAAACTGTATTGATCTCTTTGTAATAGCAATGTATAAGGTACAGGATTGTTTCCAATGGGTTGATACATTTTTAAAATAATATTCTTTAATGGTAAACTATTAGACCAAGAATTTATGATAGTACCGTCACTTTTTTTTTGATAAATAAGTTGTCCGTTGAGCGAAGTGCAATAAAATACCAATTCGTTAATGTTGTTACCTTGCAATATAGATTTTGATCCGTTTAACCACGTTTTATAACTAGGTGTAGTAGCTCTTTCAAAAGATGCCGTAGTAACAAGAGGTACTTTTAAAGTTGGAGAAAAAATAGATTTAGTTTGTTCGCAGTACATCAAAACTTCAATAAATGTTTCTGAATTGTACTTAGCAATCAATGATCAATCTGCCGTTATTATTTTATAAATGTCTTCAGGTAAATTAGAAGGAGATGTAGTAAAAGTGATGAGTGAACCAAATTGAGCATGATACGGTGAAATTTGGTTTCCTTTCATTTCAAAATAATTCTTGTATGTATTTGTTGAACCGATTATAGCTTTAGAAATTTGTAATGGTGATTTTAAATTGATTTCGTATGTGTTTTGTTCAAATGAAGGTAAACACCAAAAAGTATAATAATTTTTATAATAGTCGTTAGGAATAAATGAAAAATTGTATTGATTGAAAAATTTTTGATAAGAGTAGACATTAGTACTTCATAAATAAATTCGTTAAAAGTAAGATTATTTAACTTTAAATTAAGAAAATTGTTTGACAAGTTGTCATTTATACTTTCTGTAAAAATATCCATCATTTTTAGTTCACGTTCAGGCCATATGATTTGGTCGACGTTAAAAAAAGGTATAGGTAAAGAAGCTAGCGGTATGTTTTGTAAAGTAAATCGATAATATTTTCTTTAATTTGTTTTTGGAAAAAACATTTGATAAAAGCAAGCAAACAATTCTATAGGTTCTATACTTATAGACGATGGAGAGATGTAAAGAAGTTTTGTAGCAATATTACCAAAAGCGTTTTTTAAAATGTCTATAAAACTAGTCAATGACATTTTTTCTTCTGTATAGTTGTTGTTAGCGTCTTTAACTTTAACTTGATCGTTCCAAATTTTCCATAAAGCGTTAATTTGAATTGGAATTTCGTTAAGATCAGTTTCTATATTGTATATGTTACCCTCAGATTTTATTGTGTTTGTGTTAGTTATTATTTTTAATAAAAAAAAAGCAATTTGCCAAGGAACAATGTGTTTCATTTTGAATGTTTTTACACTTTCTAAGCTAGCTAATAAGTTATTAACATAAACATCTAAATCGACATTTAAAATATTAGAGTCGCGTGTGTCTGGAACAAACGGAGCGTTTTGTGAATTTTGAACAAGAGCTCCTCCGTATTTAGGTGTTACCATGATATGAATAAAAGGACGAACAAAAGTTTCTTCTGTATTATTTAAAATAACAGCTCTTTCGGGAGTAAGATTAGCTATATCTCCTGGTGCTACTTGTGGATGTTGTACGTAAATCATGAAATTTTTACTCGTTTGAGTAGATAATGCAAAGTTGTACAAGTTATCATATCTTGATTTATAAGATAAATAATCATATTGTATTAACGATGTAAAATCTTGTACTACGTATTGTGATGCATTTGTTCGGTTTGAAAAAAACCCAAAATAAGATAATCCTCGTTCGTTTGATTTAGTAGAGATGCTAGACCTTATAGGATAAAGATTAGAAGGATTGTTCAAGTTTTCGTTAGTTTTTTTTTTTAAATACCATACAAAATTATAATTCGGTGCATTAATGTAAGAATAATTTTGTATATATTGTTTAACATTTCCGTTTGGTTCTATACTTAATTTTGAAATGATAGTATTTTCGTTATTAGTAACATAACGTAAATGTGTGTTGGTGTCAAATAAATATTTTAAATTGAAATATTTTTGATTTGTAATATTACTACTTTTGTTTTGATAATTTGAAAAAAAATCTGCAAAAGTCAATCTTCTGTTTAAAGTGGTATTAAAAAGTTCTAATCATCTGATTAAGAAATCGTCTTGATACGGACTCGGAGACGTTACACCAAACAGTTTACCATAACCAGAAACCGAGCACATGAATTCCAAATGAACTGCGTCCATATGCTCAACTCTTAATAGGTCATAGTTTTGAAACGTGTCTCCTGGTAAAACAGCAAAATCCGTATACAAAATAATTTTTTTAGTTACAAGATAAAAAGGAATTTTTCGATTGGGATTAGATATCATGTCGTTTTGAATATCTGTCATCATTTGTTTTATAGAAGGTTTTGTTTCCATTCTTGTTCCGTAGCTGTTTTCTGTTAACGAAATGTTTTCGTCTATGCGTGTTAAATTAGTTGGAACGTCCATAGATAATAAATGCATAATAGTATTGTTTTTAAAATAAGGTTTATCTAAATCGTTAGTAGATAAGGGTACACTAAAATCGTTCAAAACGTTATAATAAACATTTTCTTGCTCTTTACTTTTAATTTCGCTAAAAAAATACGTACTACAATCATATTTATTTACATCTAAAACATCATCAAATACTAAATTATTCATTTTTTTTACAACAATTTTTTTTTGCAAAGATTTCTTCAAAGGTTTATAAAAAGTGTCTACGTATTCGTTAAAGTTTTTAAAATAAATGTTTTTATCTTCTTCGTTAATAGGTAACAAATCTTCTCTTTTGACTTTATACGTTGTATTTAAATCGTCAACTTGTCCTACTTTGTAAATATGAACCGGTAAATAACCTTGCACTGAAGGGTTTGTGCGTTTGCTGACTTTCATGATGATGACACGTTTTGTAGTGTCCCAATACGGTCGGTTTCGTGTACTCGATTTGCTAAAAGTATCTTTAGCATCTTTTGTATATTTTCTTAAATAACATTCTGTTCCAACAGATAAAGGTTTTAATATTTTTAATTTCTGATTTTTGTGTTCTTTTTCTACGCGATGCAACATGCTGGATGTAAAATCATGTTTACGTTTTTTGTTGCTTACGTATTAATCAATCATACGAAGCGCTTTACCTTTATTGTCATCGGCATCCAACTCTTCGGGACTTATACCGCTCGATGTTTTTTCTTTTTCGTTTAGTTTTTGTTCCATTTCTTCAATGTAATAACTCCAATTATTTTTTTTTAATTTACCTTTATCTCTTAATTTTTGATATAACAGTTTTAAACGACCAATGACCGATTCAGCTAAGTAAGCTTTTCCGTAATTTTTAGAATGAAAGTGATGTACGTTTTCGGATTCGCACCATTCTTTCATTTTTGAATTAAAAAATTCTGTAACTTCGTCTGTTTGCAAATATATAAAACTTTTGTCGTCGTCTCGTTTAATGTCTTTGAAAATGTGTCTAAAACTGCTAACCGTTTTTTCTGCAGTCTTTTTTTTCATTACTCTCAAATACACTTTACCCGAAACACCGTCAACTACGACTAAACAATAATCGGGACGATAACCAGGATTAAAATTAAAACTCTCCATGTCTGCCAAATCGGCTTGAAAATATTGATGAGGTTTATCGTAAGAAAACCGATGTGTTTCGTAAACGTACGGTTTTTTCGGTGCTTGTTTTTTAACGTTTGCGTTAGCGGTTTTTTTAAAAAGAAGTGTTTGATGCGACCAAGCAGTAATCATACCGTCCCATTTAGCAAAAACTGAGTTTTTTAAAATTGTTTTAAGTTTTTCATGAAATTTTAAATCGCTGACATTTTTTTTCAAAGTGTTAAATTGTGACATTATTTTTTTAATTTTTGTCAAGTTGGTCAACCCAAATAATCGACTGGATAAATCGTCAAGTTGAATTTCGATAAGACGATCTATTTTATCTCTTAATGCGTCTTCCTTTTTTTAAAGAGCTTTTTTTCTTGTCGGATATTTTTTTTCTAACCGTTTAGGTTTTATATCTTTACTAGTTATTGGTGTAGTTTCAGTAGGTAAAGCGGTAGCGCTGACAGGTTTTTCTTCCGTGGGTAAAGCGGTAGCACCGACAGGTTTTTCTTCTTTATATAACCAAGAGTCTTCTTTTGGAGTAGATTCTAACCAAGGTTTATCTTTAGAACTAGATTGAGGTGTATCAACTAAAGATTCAGGAGTAGGTAATACAGATTTTTTTGAAAAAAAAGATTTTTTTACAGGAGAAAGGTTGAAATCAACTTTTGGATGTATAAACAAATTATTTGTCTTTAATGAAGTGACTGATTTTAAAATTAATGCAAAATTTTTATTTTCGTTAGAATTATTAGATTGAATTTCAAAACATTTTTTATATGCCGATAAAAGAGTATCCAATCGAAAGAGTTGAGAACTGTATAGAGAACCCATTATCATCATTATTTCGATGATTGGTTTTTGTTTAACGTTGATTTCTGTATTATAAAATTGATTTGAATTGCTTTTAATTTGTTCTAAAAAATCTTGCATGTTTGCTTGTATGCAAGCGGTTACTACGTTGTCTTGTAATTGTGCTACGTCGTCTACATCTCTATATGGTAAAGAAGGCGGATTTGCAAAAAACGTTTTAAAGGTAAGGTATAACATGTGTTTACCGATCGATATACTTTGCATCGCGTTTTCGTTGTAATTGATAATCATTAAATTATAAATACTTTTGTCGAGCATGTAAACGTTGTTAGATTTGATGTATTCGGTTAAAATGTTAAAGTTGTAACCTTTAAATTGTTCTGTGTATTGTATTAACCACGAGTTGACAATTTTTTTTGTTTCAGATAAAAGATCAAAAGCAATTTTACCCGAAAAACTTTTGTCTACTAATGAATCGCTTTCAAAAAAGGCTGAAGTCATTACGTATAAGGACGCCTTGAAAAGGTTTCTTGATACGCGCTTTCTGCCGTCAATTTGTTTTTGTTTCTAAAAGGTATGTTATATTTTTTGAAATAATTCCACAATTTAGCAAAAGTAAGATGTTTAATTTGATAATAATCTGCAACCATTCTTAAACTGCCTACGCTTTGAGGTGAAGCAAGTAAAGTTAAAAATTCGTTAGCGTAATAAGAATATTGTTTAGGATCATTAATGATTTCGTAAGAAGTTGCGTTAACGTTGTTAATAATGCTAGCTAAAGATTCTTCAACGTCTACTACGTTATTCATATATTGAATATATATTTTTAAATTGTTTAATGTCGCTTCTTCACCTCTAGGTTTATAAACGCGTAAAGAAATTTGATTCGATCCAAACGTGTGATTGACTTGATTTTTACACATGTCTAATAAATTGCGAGCTAATTTAGCCATGTTTGATCTAGCTAAATTTGCCATGAGTTTGGTTACTTCTGCGTCGTTAGGTTTTTCGTAAAAAGTTAAAAAGCGATTAAGAGGAGTTAAAAGATAAACTATTTTGTTAGTAGGTTGAACAGTTTTTAAAGTAGTTTTTTGTGATAAATTATTTAAACTTGATTGTGCAGAATTAGGAGGCATAGGATTAAGAGAACTGTTTTCTTCTTGAGGAACATATTTTTTTATATTTCTCATAGTTTTTAAAGTTTCGCTAATGGTTCTTTGATCAACTTGAGCGTTAAATTCGTTGTATTTGTTTTGTCCGATTAATTTGCTAAAAGCGTAAGCGTCACCTCCTACGTTGAGATAAGTTTTCCATTTTTCTTGATCTTGAATTTGCGATGTTGTCAAATCGCCGTTTAGCTGTGTTTCAATAGGTAATAAATTATTTAATTCTTGTTGAAAGCGTAATTCGCCTTCGATTTGCGCTTCGGCATTTATTGGATCGGCATATATAAGGGAAGAGGGTAAATCGTATCTTTCGATCAAATGAGAAATGTCAGATTTCATTGATGTTTCTGGTAACCCAGAATTTTGTTCTGTTTTTTTTTCTTCAGTTTCTTTTTCCATTTCCAATCTAGTTTTTTTGTAGACGTCAGTGTTGTAAGCATTTTGCGCCAAAACTTTTCGCAAAGCGAGTAAAGGGGTATAAGAAAAATCGTACGGTTTATATCTAATCATATTTCAAAATAATACAAATCTTTTTGAGAATACAATTCTTTTTGACAATAATCAATGTCAAATTGTTGTCTTAACAAATCTATAACGGTTTTTGTAGGTTGTAACGTGTCAAATGAGATTAATTCATTAGAGTAATAATTTATAATTTCGTGATAAAATTTAAAACGAGTAGAGTTGAAATATTCTTTTAAAACGTCGTAATTATTGTAAACGAAATCCGATATGGTTTTGTTTTTGTCTTTCATTTTTTTTTTTTTTTAAATAATTTTTCCGTTTTCGTTAAATTTGGGATAAGGATATAAAATTTCTTTGACTAAACAATTTAATTTCTAAACATACGTAATCTTGAAAAGCGTTTTTGATTTGTAATCTTTCGTGATCAGACAAAAGTTCGCATTTTAACATTTTGACAGCGTTAAATCGAGTCGAAATTTCTTTGATCCATATTTTAGTTTCGTTTTCGTCTATATCTTTACGTTTGTTCATTTTAGGTATAAAAATGTTACTGCGAACGGCTAATTTTTGTCTCATGTCTTTTCGTTTTGATGTTTTGAGATTGCACGCTTCGTAATCGCTTTGTAAAAGTTGCAACAGTTCTTCGCTGTCCCAATCATTCTGATTCGTTTGATTCGTCTCCAGAATCTGAAAATTCGTCTGATGATTCGCACAATCCATATCTCTTTCTTCTTTTAATTTCTTCAAGCATTAAAGCAGCTCTTTCGCTCTCGCTCCATTTTCTTTTTTTTATTTGATTTTTTTTTTCGCTATTTATATTGTTTTTATCTTCTTCGTCGTTAGTTTGTTGGTTCTCCTTCTCCTTTTCTTGACAAAATGGATTGTGATGAGATTTGAGATAATAATGGTTTTTACAATTTTGCGCTTTAACGTAAGGAAACGATTGAAAAGTAACAATTTTTTTGTTTACGCTCATTTCGTTGTAATCAAAATCTAATTTTCCTTGAGCGTCAACAGGTATAAACACTTTTTGTTCTTTGGAATTGGTAATTTGGGTTCTTAATCTGGCAACAGAACAATTTCTTTTAAATAATGCCAAGTGTCCGTGTTGACTAGAAGTTTCTTTGTTAAGTAAATCGCTAATGACGTGATGCATTTTGCCAGCAGAAGGAAAATCATTTTTAAATATTTTTTCAATTTCGCTGTTGTTGTCAAAAGAAACGATACATTTGTAATGAGATACCAAATTATTCCAAGCTTGACTCGATTTAGAAGGTACTGCATGAAATACAGTAATGGTACCTACTCCGTGATGCGATCCGCTAGAACATGCGCTAGTATATTGTTGACTCTTGAGACAAGAAGCACTAATGTCGTCAAACAACAATATAGTTTTTGATAAACGATGATCGCTGTTTAGAATACCGTATTTGTCTTTAGAAAAACTAATAGCGCGTTGTATAACGGGATCTAAATTTTCAGCACTGTCAACTGTTTTAATGTCATAAGCTTCTAAGTTATTTTTATTAGAATTGATAATATCACGCCACGTTTTGTGTTGAGATTCGCTAGGTTCTCTCATTTGAATAACAAGTAACATTTCTGCATCCGGATATTTACCATATTTTAAAAGCTCGCGTGCCATTGTTGATTTTCCGCTATTGGTAGGACCTGTAATAATAGTGTTTTCAGGATAAACATCTTTTGAAGGTTTAAAAATATTAAACTTGATTTGCGTCGGTGAAACATCGTCTTTAATTTCAGGTTCTTCATTTTTACCTTTTAAATAAAAACTATGAAAACCTTTTTCGTTTAAAATTTCAGTTAACGTTCTTGAATCTTTTTTTTCATTTTTAGGAGGTTCGTTTTCTACGGGATTAGTTTCAATTTTTTCTTCTTTTTCTTCCATTTTTTTATATCGTTAATGAAAAAAAAAACAAATAAATACTACTTTTTTTATAAAAAAAAAATTTTTTATTTGAAAACAAAAAAATTTTTTTTACAAAATAAGTAATGTTAATAATATATTTTTAAAATGTTTCTTTTAATATCGTTGCGTGGTAAATTTTCCAAAACTTGAAACAATTGATCCATTGTTAAATTGTTTTGATATACGCTTATTTTAAACATTTCAAAACATCGATTAATAGTTTTATTGTAATCGTTTTCAATGAGTTCAAGATCTCCTTCTTTAACGTTTAAAAGTCTTCCACATCTTTTCCAATCGCTACCTATTTCTCTTGATAATTCCAACAAAAATAAGTTGTTGTAGAATAATTTTTTATTTTCTTCGACTTTGTCTTGACTATAATTTTCTTTATTCATTTTTTATTCTAAATGATTACAGTTATAATTTACTTTTTTAGATTGAGATTGAGAAATACATATATCACAACTGTCTTCAAAACAACCTACAAAACTTATTTTTTAAAAAAAACAAACAAAACATTTTGTGCATTCTAAAAATGAGTCAGGTATGAGAATTCGTCCGTTAAGATTAACACATATTAATTTAGAAGTATAATATTCGCTTTTTTCTCCTTCAGTATTTTCTATTAAATAAAAATTTTCAAAACCAATTTCTTTTAATTTGTTTTCGAGTTGATTAACAGTTAACATTTCATGAAACAAATTATATTCCATTTTTTTTTACAATTTTTTTTTACAATTAAAATATAAAAATTTTTATTACAATTTATAGTTTTTTTTTAAATCAAATAATAAAGGTATTAAAACTTCACGATTAAAGGTAATCATTGTATTGTATCGTTCTGATGATTTTACAATATTTTTTTCAATTTCGAGTAACGTTTGTATGTGTTCATTGCTACAAAATTTTTCGATATCGGGTAAAACTTTTAAATTTGCTTCTCGAATCGGATCTAAGCGATAACAATCGCGTATTTCAGTAAACAAATTGTCTTAAATACATAATTTTTTTGTGTAAATTTTTTTAAAAATTGAATAACGTGTTCTTTAATGGTAACGTTTTAAAAATATAAATCTAATCTATTTTGTAAAAAAGGTTGTAATTCGTCTTCTAATTGATTAGGCATATTTCTGAATATTTTTTCGGCTCAATGCGTATTAAATCCGTTAATGTAATGCGTATAACACAATTTATAATTGGGCAATCCTTTTGCTCTGTTTTTGTGTTCGTCTTGACCTTTATCATGAGTTTCTTTTTTTTTGATAATGTGTGCGCTGTAACATTTAGGTGCCATTGCAAAAATCTGTTCAATATAAGAGGGAGGAGGAACTTCGTTTTAAAAATGATCGCTTTCTTTAGCATATAAACTCGAATAAAATTCGTGCGTTTTAGGATAATTGGAATAATCCATCCATTTTTTTCCAATTTTTGAAAAATAAATCCATTCTTCTACCTTTGAACGAAAAATTTCTTTCTTGTCGTCCATTTTTTTAGTAATAAAAAAGCAACCTGAATCTGTGTCTGTAACTACCAAATGTTTTTCTGCGTTATGATTTCTTAACACTTCTCCTAGTTTCCATGCAAAACGAGTAACGGTAAGCTTGGCATAAGATAATATTTGAGAAGCAACATAACGCATTTGCTTGTTTACCAAATTACTTTTTGCGCTACTCACAAACACAAGACCGTCTTTATACATGTTTATATCCGATTTTAAAAGTTCAAAAACGTCTTTAAATTCTTCGTTATGTTTTCCGCTAAACATTATAGTTTTTGTTTTTACGTCCAATAATTTATTAAAAATAAAATCTTTATAATACTCGTCATATGTAAATTGATCGATAACATAACTGTCTATGCATGTTTTTTTTTCAAATATGTCCATATTATATCTTTCAGGTTCTATGTTTACAAATATACCGTTATTGTACAACAAATTTTGAAAATGTATGGGAAACAAAGGTTTTATTTTTTCTTCAGAAAGACCTTCTTGTAACAAAACAAGACGAATGTCTTGAAAATGTTTTATCAAATTTTGAAAGGCTTTTTCTTCGTGATTAATAAACTGACTCGTTTGTTTGATTGCCGTGTTTTGACTTTTTAACCCATAATGACCGTTAGTGTGTAATTTAGCTGTAGCGTCTACTACTTTGTCTCCGTTTTTTACGGCTTCTTTTCTTTTTTCAATATTTTTTCTGACCATTTGTTCAGCTAAAGGATATCTCCATAAAGGTAAGACTTTATAAATTTTTTCAACGACGCATCCGCAACACGTTGTTAACCATATCAAAATATCTAAAAATTCGCAGGTTTCATGAGAACTCAATTTCATCAACAGTTTGACAGTTTTATCTTTTTCGATAGTATATTGTCCATTTTTTTTTTAATATTCTTTTAGCTACAATTCCAGTAGGAGAATAATCTTTCAAAGGTATAACATCTTTTTCGACCATAGGTGAAAAACCTCCTACTTTATCTTGATATTCGGGTTCCATTTTGATTTGACAATGAACTAAAGCACTTGTTGAAAAACCGTCAGGATTGACGCGATGATATTTTTCAATCACTTGTTCTAATGTTTGACATTCCAAATCAAAAGAATATTTCATTTGAAATGGTAGCGGTTTAAGTTGTGCTCCTCCGTATTGTCCATTTTCGTCTAAAAAAAATAAACAACCTTTAATGTTACTTTTCAATCCTAGTTCTTCGATTTTATTTTCGAAATAATCCGTATCAATTGCATATCTTTGCGAACCGTTTGAAGACATGCCTCCTCTAACACTTTTTTCAATCATACGTTCGTGTTCTTCAGAGGGCGGATATTGTATTTGAATTTGACTCATAGTTGAATTGAGTTTACTACAATAACTAAAAACACTTAAATGAGGTAACATTCGAAATTGAGTAAATTGAAATGTTCTCTCGTCAAAATCAATCATTACAGAACCCAAAACCACAGTATCTAAAACTGTATAAATGTGTAATAAAGACTTTAAATTTTTAAAATTTAAAAAATTCCATAATTTTTTAACAGTTTCATAAGAATCTTTAATTTTTTTAATTTCGTCTTCTAATGTTTTTGATTTCATTAAATCGTTTTTAGCAAATATTTCAATAGAAGGTATATTTTTATATTCAATGTTTAAAAGTTTATCTGATATTTGCGAATAAAGAAACAAAGTTTTTTTAATGAAACAATTTTTAAATTCTTCGTTGTTTACCAATTGGTTAATATGGGGATAAAAAGGTAACAAATAGTGTAACATGCTGTCAATAATTTGATTTTATGCCTTTTTAGATAATATACTGCTCGCTTGATCCAAAGAACAATTTAAAATTTTCAATGTGTCTACAATTTTTATGTGTTTGCCAATGCAAATAATATTAAATTTGTTTACACCTTTAGAAATAACAAACAAATTTTCCATATTGCAACACTTTAAAAAAGCGTTAAAAGGTTTATCCTCAGTATCTTCTTCGTAGCTATATAAAGGAACATCTAATATTTTTTTTAAACCTTCAACAATCATGATACGATTATCAAAAGAAGCATTATGGGCAAAGATAGGACAAGCTAATTTACTACTATAACGTGCCAAGTTTTTGTTGCAATAATCGTGCGCCAATCCGTAAACTGTGCCTGAAAAGTGATCATGATCAATAACCAAGTAATTTTCAAAACATGATAACAAACCGTAACATTCTTTTAAGACGTCATCTCTTCCTTTATCATCTTGAATTAATTCTTTTAACGTTCTTTTTTTTTCAAATTCTTTATTAAACAGTTCCAACATACAATGAAACCATAAATGAGCAGACGGATGATTTAAACGAGACATGAGATGTAAAAAAGTAATAGAATCTTTTATTCCCATTCCACGTTCATATTTCCAATGCACGTTAACTTCGTTGATACATTTTTGAAAAATGCGTATTAAAAAATAAAAAACTTCTAGTAATTCTATAGGATCATTTTCAAACCATATGTTAATTTGTTGCTCGTTCATAACGAGTTGACTTAAACATTTCATTTTATTTGTCTATGTGTTTTGTGTAGTAAAGAAACATTTTCTTGAAAACATGCAGGTAGTAATGTTAAAGGATTTGCTTGCAAACTTTCAATTGTATTTTCATAATAAAATATCCACTGTGTTATAACTTTATTTCTTTCATCTAAACCAAAACATTCTCTAGCTAAATTTTCAGATAAACAATGAATAACAATGCCGTGGCAATAGTACGAAAGATCTGACAAGGGTTTAACGTGTTCTGTTTCTTTTAAATTTGATGTTTGAACACTTGTTTCACAGTCAAATGTAATAAAAAAAGGAAAAACGTTTCTAGAAGTGTTTATAAATTGATTTTGAGGTTCATAAAAATGTCTAGTTTTTCCGTATGTAAATTTGTCTGTCACATAAAATCCTTTACATTCTTGTTTATGAATTTCACTAGTATATTTGAGACCACACTCTGAACATTGATACAGTTGATTATTATTATTATTATTATATATAACAGAAAAACGTTCATTAAGCATGCTAACAGCGTGGAAAGACTGATTTTTTTCATACAAGCATATTTTTATTGTATTTACTGTTTTTTTACGCTCGTTAACTTCTTTTCTTTCGTCTTCGTTTAGAAATTCTCTCAGAGGATTTTGATCTTCTTTAGTTATATTTGCACTTATATTTGCGTATACCACTTTTAATAGCTCCGATAGTACACTTTTATATTGCGACTTCATTTTAGGATGTAGCAAACGAACGTTTTTATTTTTTTTATTTATTGAAAATATTTTAATATTTATTCGATCAAAAGTGTTTTCGTATGCAAAAGAGTGACACAAATCAATGAGTTCTAGAAATGATAAATTTTTACTTTTTTCTTTTAAGAGATTTAATGCATTTAACCACGAATCATTTTGATCTTCGATAAGAAATTGCATTATATTTTCTTCAGAATAAAAATCTTGTCCGTTTTTTTCCAATACTTTTGTATTCCATTCTTTAATTGTATTTACTTTCCACTTTCTTATTAATAATGAAATAACAAACGCAGAATAAAAACACAAACCACTTTCAAACAAAATACTATAATCTAAAAACATTTTTTTTTGATCGTATGATAATACTTTAAACGAACTACTTTTATGTTTGTTCCATTAAGTTAAAGAATAAGGTCGATACCATTCTCCATACCATTCATCTTGATTTTCTTCTCTTATATACTTGCGACCTTGTTTATGAAGAATTTGTTTATTGTTATTGTTTTTAGTATAATATTTTTTCTTTCGATTACGATCACGTTCTCGCTTCTTCAATAATTTGTCTGGACTCAGTTCAGAAATTTTTTTCTTTCGTTTACGTTCATATTCTCGTCTCATCATTAATTCTTCTGGACTCAGTTCAGAAACTCTTTTGTATCCAGCAAGTTCATAATTTCTAAGTTTCATCATTGACTTTTCAGTTAAATTGCTTAATGTTTTTACTTTAAAACTAGATAACCGAATTATTCTCCATCCGCTATCATTTTCCAAAATGTTAAAAACTGAACGAATGTTATTACTTTTAATATATTGTAAATTTATTGATCCTTCTAGTGGTTTTATATAATATACAGGCGAATTGTAACATCTTTTTATAATTTTACAATAATCGTCTTCTGTAGATTTAGCACAAAGTGTTACAATATTATAACCAATTAAAAAATTTTGAAATAAATCAGCAAATGATAACGCTTTATTTGTTTCAATAAGAAAACTATCTTGTGTTTTTTGATTAATGTGATGAGTAATTTCTTCAGGTGTTTGAATTTGATCGTTTAATTCAATTTCTTCGATAAAATCTTCATTTTTATAATTGTCATTTACAAAATATAATATTTCTCGATAATAACTTTCGTTATCTAATTTTTCTTCAATGTTCTTAACCTTAAAATGCATATTTTTTATTATTATTCTAAAAAAATTTTTTTTTATATATAATAAAAAAATATATTTTTTTAACATGTTACAAAATTTTTTTCATTTAAATTTTTATAAAATAAATCTCTATCACTTGTTATATTTTTTAATATTTTTCTCAATTCGTTTTTATTATTATGAATTATATATAGATCATTTAAATCTTTAACACGTGATAACGCAACATAGGGTAACGACATAATAAATATTTTACTGTTAAAATTCAAAACAGTTTTATTTAACGTGCAACCTTGCGCTTTATGAATAGTTAAAGAAAATGCTAATTGTAAAGGTAAACCGATTCTGGATGCAATAATACTATGAGTACAATCTAAAATGTCTTCTCTAACGTTTTCGATTTTAAATTCTCTACCGTTTATATTAACCGAAACACCATCTGTTTCTATAAATGTTACAATGCCAATTGTACTATTACATAAGCCTTCTTCAACGTTTATATTTTTAACTAACATGACTACAGCGCCAATTTTAATATTTATACTAATAGGTATTTGAAACAATGGATTTATTTTTAAATTTTTAATAACATCTTTAGAATGAAACCAACGTTCATCAGAAGGAATACTCATTAATTGACGCAAGTTATAAAAATCAACTTCCATATTTGTAAAAAACAATCGTATGAAATTTGAATTTATATTATGATCAGCTTCATAATGTCTTGTCATTAATAAACCGACCGTTTTATCAGATACTTTTCCAATATGTATTTCGTTTAAAGCGTTAAAAAATTCAATATTTTCTTGTCTAAAAGATTCAGTAAGTTCAATAACATTAAACATGTATTTTTTCCATATTGCAGACTTGAAAACATATTCGCCTTTTACAGGTGGAAGTTGACGGAAATCACCCATGTAATAACTTGTATCCCACCAAACAATTCGTCATTGCATTGATTTATTTTGCATGCGAAATGATGTAATAAATCAAAGGTTTCTGCGTTAAGCATTGAAATTTCATCAATAATCAAAACATGTGTATTTCTCCATCTTTCTAAAACATCTACTTGCATGTGTTTGTAATAATAATCGACAGTTTTTGTACCTATTTCAATACCTGCAAAACTGTGCACAGTCATACCTTTAATCTGATGAGCTGCTTTTCCTGTACTAGCTGTTACTGCAATATTTTTAAATATTTGATCGCTAGAAGCAATAGCATCAAGTATATAACTTTTACCACAACCAGCACTACCAGTAATAAAAAAATTTAATCCTTCGTCAAACCATTGAAAAGCCAATTTTTGTTTAGCTGATAAAGTCATTTTTTTTATTTTTCTGAAAAAAAAATTACAAAAAAATTTTTAAGAATACATATATAATATAACAAATTTACAAAACCACATCATAATCGATATCATTTCGTTATTTGTCAGTTCAAATATTATAATTTTTCGTTTTTTTTGTTGATTTTTTCTTTCGTTATGTAATTTTATTATCAAATCTATTTCTTCACTCATTTCACATAATGTAGACGATAATACATTTGTAACTTCTTCGCATTGTTTTTTGATTAATATTTTTTTTAATGAATCTTGTTGTTGATATTTTCTTCGCATATCTATATTTTATATTTTTTATCTAAAATAATAATTATATTAATATAACAAAAAATAATAAAAATCGTCTTCGTTCGTATCTTCTTTTAAATAATGTCTACAACTTATGCATAGATCAATATACATTTGTATTTCTTTAATCCATTTTTTTTTTATTGATTCGCTCATATTTTCATAAAACTGATAAAACATGTTAAAATTTACATTTAAATAAACATGAAAATTACGTCTTATATACTGTAAAATCATCAACACAACAACATGATGATTGTTAACAAAGTTATTTGTTTCTTCAAAAATATTTTCTATTTCAGATACATTTCCTAAAGTACAATCTGCGTTATATCTCATATATTTAAATTGTAAATCTGCCAATGTCCAATTTTCTTTTTCACAAATTTTTTTAAAAGAATCCATTACACAATTTAATATTATTTCTGTAAGTTCCATCTAAAAAAATGATTTTTTATTAATAATAAAAAAGTTTGTTTACATAATCATACACTTTTAAATTGACTAGATCAATAATTAAATTTTTATCACAATTTTTAAAAAAGATATAAAACGTATAAAAAATTTCGTCTTTATAATATGGATAATTTGACAACAATACTTCCAACAAAAATAAAATTACATAATTATTAGGAAATTGATAATAAAAAAAAATCTATCCAATCTATCCAAGAATCTTTTGGAATTGAAAGTTTTTCAAGTTGTTTGTCATTTTTAATAATTTTACATTTTCCACAAATTTCTTTATATGCTAAAGCTTTATCGTACAAATCTGATAAAGTAAATTTCATCATACCAAATGAATATGTATTATGAACTGTAGATTCAATCCATTGTTGTTCGCTAAATGTTTTCATAACGTCGTTGAGTTTTAATACAGTTAACTTTCGTTTATCATAATACCATTTCTTGCTATTTTCAATTTTTTCATTTAGTTGGCAAATAAATTTTTCTTTGTCATGATAATTTTTAAAAAAATCATAAAATTCAAAAAAATCATCAGTTGGAATTTCATCTTTTTTAAATTTAGATAAAGCTAAAATTAATACAAAACTAGCTATTTTCATTGGTACTTGTCTTTTTTTGTTGATATTAATGAACCCCAATTATATTCGTCTTTAAATTCGCAATCCATTTTTTTTGTGTAATTCGTGCAGCATGTATTCCATAGATACAAATTGTATTTTACGAAAAGAAATGGCATCCATTTCTAACAATTCCAAAATATTATTTAATTTAGCTTCTGTTATCATCTAAAAAAAATTTTTAACATATACAATACTGACATATTTTATTATATTTACAATAAGGACAACAAGTATACAAATTTAAACATTCTATCATATCATTTTTTAGTTCAATTTTAAATTTCAAAAATCTTTTTTTACTCTCAACACAAAAATTATTTTTAATTATATCATTTGATATTATTATTCCTTTATCACAAAGTTCTTTCATAGTTTTTATCCAAACCAAATGAGTTTGTATTATTGTATTACGTTTCTCTCTTGATAAAGATTGAGCTGACCAATATACTTCTTTCAAACTTGAAACAAAATAATTAGCTATAGTTTGATATCGAAATTTTTCACCTGCATATTGATATTGAAAAAGAATTTCTTTTAAAGTTTCGTATGCTTTTTTATGATCTAAATTTATTACTGATTCGTCAATATACTCATCGGTGATTATTTGTGATCCAAATATTTTAAGATCTTTGTCATGTTTTTCCTTACTATTCATTATAACTGAAAAAAAAAATTACAAATTAATAAAGATTATTACAATAATGACATTTTCTTTTATTATCAACTTTACTATTTTCATTGTTCAATTGGTTAACATGTGAAAAAAAACATCTACATTTATGTAATCTTTAAAAAAAATATAAAATATCTTAAAGTTTTTTGGTAAAAACCGATCTACTGTATGTAACAAATGTTTTTTAAATCCTTGTATCAACATAACAACAAATTGATCTTCTGATCTCATAAAATCGTATCGAAACAACATGTTCCATTCATCGTTATCAAAAATTTTATTCTGACATCTCAGATTCAATAATTCGCATTCTTCACAATAATTCGCATTCTGAAATTCTTTAGATTATATAATCAATTCTTCCAACGTAAACGGAAAAATTTCATTGTGCGATAAAAATTTTTTTCATAAATTCATTTACTATTTTTACTGTTAATTCCATCTAAAAAAATATTTTTTACATTTATATAATTAACAATACAATATAATAAAAATCAAAACTTTATATTTTAGCTCAATAATAAAAAAATTCACCAAATCTCTAAAGATTTTAAATCACACCCTAAATATTGTATATCACTCATATAATCGTCATTCAAATATCGAACTTGTTTATCAAATTTACTCAACATTTTATATAATTTACAAATTACACGGTATCTATTATATGCTAAAGTGTGTTTTAATTTTTCTTCAACAAGTAACTTTTTTTTCGAATAATAAATATCTCCTAACTCTTTCATTTCAAGATACAATCTTGCAGTAGAAAAACTAAATTTTTGATATAAATCAAATAAACATTTATGATGCAAATCGTAAATACGTTTTTGGTTTAACGTGCTAACATAATAACATCTACCAAGTAATAAATTATTATACTTCATTTTAATATTTTTTATTAAACCATCATAATCTGTTGATAATTTCAATAACAATATTACATCAACACCATCAATATCAGACAATTGTTGTAAAGTTTGAATTTCTTTGAGTAATTCCGGTTCTAATTGAACTTCATCTTCTTCTAACTTTTGTTTTTTTTGATCTGATGGTTCACAATTAAGATCAGACATTATTAGTTTTCTAAAAAAATTTATTTTAAAGTAATAAATTAACACATTTATCAAAATCATAACGTAACAATTCCCTTAAAAATTTTCCTATTCTATTCATTACATTTATCTTTTTTTCAAGTAATTTTTCACATTTTGTAAATTGTATACAAATTGTATACTGATGATACAAATCTAATACAATCTTGGTATATAAATGTAAAAGTTCAAGTTTAAAAACAATTTCATTTTGTTCATATTTGATCATATCCACATCTTTATCAAATTTTTCAAAAGTTTTTTTAACACATTTATATTGCTCACAATCAAAACTTTCTCTAACAGCAAATAGTTGCAACTGTTGCAAATCTTCCACATGTTCATCTTTTATCATATTTTTAACATTTTTTCTAATTGTTTTTAACATCTAAAAAAATTTTTTTATTATAAAATTATATTACAAAATAATTAAGAATCAGCAAATAATATCGACTCTATTTTATTAATTAAACTAAATAATTCGTGACGTATTTTTATTTTTAAACTTTGAACTAGTTCTGTTTTTGTCAAGTATCGAAATTCATGAACATAATTTTCGAATTTTTGTTTTTTAGCACAACAAGGCCAATCGTCTTTATCTTTTATAAATTCAATAAACGCATCATTTCTTTCCTCTTGATGTTCTTTTTCTTTTTTTATTTGCTCTTGTAATCGATCAATAGATTTATTACACTTGATAATCAACTTTGTACATACTTTCAAATATAGATTGATAGTACTTTTATCGTATGTATATTTATGTTTATCGCTATTCAAATTATTACAAACAGTAGATTTGAATTCTTGTATATCATCCATATAATATTCATTACGTATTCCTTTTAAATAATTGTCCAACTTTTCACATTGATGAGCCAAATCTTTATCTTTTTCTTTTAATTTTTCTATCATGTTATACAACATTTTTTTATTAGTTACCTAAAAAAAATTACAAATTTTTAAAAAAAAATAAAATATAAAAAAAATTAATTTTACATTTTACAATTTTACATTTAATAAAAAGAGAATCTTCTACAATATAATTTAAAAGGTCAGTATTGTTTATAAATCTTCCAAATCCAAAAGCACGATTCAATCGATCTTTATTAGGTCTTTGAAAATGATCGCCGTTATCGGTTATAAATTTTTTTTAAAATTTTTTCTCTCCCATTAATGATATAGTACCTTTTTTATTACTAAACGGCCATTTTAAAACAGCGTCATAAATGTGTGGCATTAAAACAACAAATATACCAATATAGTCGCCATGTATCATTTCATTATTATCAATATCCATATTAAAATTAATTCTTATTGTCATTTTATAATTTTTATAAAAAAACGGTGCAGAAAAAAGAGTAGAACAATAATCATTTGAATTAATATTCATTCGTTTCACTATATCTTGAATCACAAAGATCTTTTGACCGTCAGGTAAACCATTTGGTTCTTCAAGAAAACTAACTCTAATATCTAAATCTTTTAATAACAAAAGAATTCTTAAATTTTCATTTTTTACATCTTCATCATTATTACTTTCTTTCATCTTCATCATCTTCATCACTTCCTCATCTGAATCACTTTGAACACATTCTAAATTTTCATCATTATCACTTTGTACACATTCTAAATTTTCATCATTATCACTTTGTACACATTCTAAATTTTCATCATTATCACTTTGGACACATTCTAAATTTTCA
Source organism: Hydra vulgaris (assembly GCF_022113875.1). Lineage (NCBI taxonomy): Eukaryota > Metazoa > Cnidaria > Hydrozoa > Anthoathecata > Hydridae > Hydra > Hydra vulgaris. The sequence goes on along the minus strand of NW_025896172.1, from coordinate 2,297 downwards.
ACAATATTTTTAAAAATATACGAAGTATAATCATATATTTCGTTAAGAATTTTGTCATTCAATTCATTTTCTTTTTGATTAGTTTTGTCATTCAATTCAATTTTACATTGATCACTTTGACACTGATTACCATTAAATACAATAAATTTACAATTATTGTCCATCTCGGTCAGTGTTACATTTTCCACATCTTTTATCAAATTGTTACCATTCTGCATATTAGTAATAACTTGATGAGCCATTTCTATAAATTTATTAGACATCTAAAAAAAATTACAAAAAAATTATACAAAAAATTATTAAAGTCCTGTTGAACCAAAACCTCCTTTTCTTTCTTCATCAGACAACATGGATTGTATTTCCATTTGACTATTTTTATTTTTTGGCCCCTCCCCTCCTTTACAAGGAGGGGAGGGGCCTAAAAAAATTTTTTTGCCAAAAAATTTTATTAATAGAACTAATAAAATTTTCTGTAAAATAATATTCAAATAATGATTGATTAAATATTGAACGATTAGAATTAATAGTGTGAATAGATTTAATAGAACGATTAGAATTAATAGTATAAACATTTTAACATTTAAAAATCTAAAACAATTGTCATAACATCCTTGCAAATATTCAATAAAATCGCAATAATCATTTAGATCACATGACATTTTTTTATTAATCTAAAAAAAACAAAACAATTATTAACAAAAAATAATTAACAATTAAATTTACAATTGTCCGTGTCAAAGTTTATCATTATTTGTATTGAATGTTTCAATAAACATAGATAGCACATTCTACTATCACACCAATAACAGTCGTGGAAATTAGGATTTATCTTCTGACATTTTTGACATGTAAAATAAGCTAATTTGTCTTTATCTAATTTTTTTATTTCTAAATCTGTTAACGGTAAATATTTTACTTCTTCTTCTATTGAAATTGACTTTCCTGATTCCAGATTTTTCCATAAATATTTTGATATTTTATAATAACGAGTCGATGAATCTTTATTTAGTTGTCTAATACAAAGCTTTTTTTCTTTTTCAATTTCGAATAATAAATTTATTATTTCTTGAGTAAAAAATTTTTCTTTTTCTAATAATTTTGAACAATTATCTTGTAATTCTTTTATTTTCATAAATGAACTAAGATATTCGTTATTTACCATTTCGTTAACAGTATTAAATCTTTCTAAACTCATCTTGCTTTGAAGTGATTCTGAAATAAAAACTCTCTCTTTTTATACAGAACTCAATACAATGAAATTCTATATTTAGTAACAATTAACATTTTTTCTATTGTATTACCTTATAAAGTAAAAATATGATATCATAAAAAATTTAAAATGACACGTTGACAATTTTTTATATAAACTTTTTTTGATCTTGTTTTTTTTTAATCTCTATTATTAAAATAGAGTATATAAACAAAAAATTTTTTTCATTTTTATATCATTTGACAACTTTACAACAGTTAAAAAACATATACAATAAAATGGACAACGAAATTCAAGTTAATTATTGCAATCTGCAAAATTATTTAAAATACGGTGATATGGCAGCTGCTACATTATGGCAGATTGATTTGGCAAACGAAAAAGATTTAAAAGAAAATAAATATTCTAAAGTTCCAGTAAAACCCGTAGCACAATTTAATTTCCTAAAAAAAGAATTGGCTTATTCCAACTTAAGCAAAGAAGAAGTTATATTGTTGCCAGCATCTATTCAAAAACAATGCTCCCTTGCAGAAAATACATGTAATTATTTGTATAGAGCTGAAATGAAATTAAACAAAGAGGACGTTCATTTTAAAAATAAAACAGGCGATGGGGAAATTACATATAATGCTATTTTAATTACAACTCAAACTAAATTAAATAAAAAACTTTTACAATCTATTTTAGGAAAAATTGAAGAAATACAAAATAGCGGATATAATTCTGCTTACAGCAAACACAAAGTATTAAAATCACAACCTATTAGCACTTTTAACGTACGAATGTTAAAAGAAGACGAAGAAATTTTTTATACAGAATACGATAGACAATCTTCTGTAGAACCTGTTATGATTAACACTTTACTTAAAAGCGGTCAAACAAGATCTTTTAATCAAAATATGAAAAGAGCTGCACAAGATTTAGCTGCACAAGAAAGTAAAGAGTATAAAAAATCGAAACAACACGAAATTAAAGACGAAAAAAATGATGACGAATAAACTTTTTTTTATTTTTTAAAAAAACCTGTATTTCTATTTTTAATTTTAATAAAAAAACCAGTTATTATAAAAAAACATGTTTCTTATTT
>NW_025896171.1:0-23179 GCF_022113875.1 Hydra vulgaris | reverse complement strand
GTTTTAAGTGTTTTCATGAATTTAACTGTATTAGTTTGTTTAAAGAAATGTGTTTGTAAATCATTTTTCAGATAAATAAGAAGTTCAAACCTGCAGTGTTGAATGATGACTTTACTTTTATTGTTATTAGTAGAACAGTTAGCTTTTAATTACTTTGGGATGAGTTTATGTTTGACGCATTTTTGTAGAAAGATGAATTGATTTTTTGACTTTGCCATATTTTTCTTTATTTTTTGTAATGTTGTTGTTTTGTTATATATTTCAGCACCGTATTTTGCTGTAAAATAATTTTTGAATGTAGACATCATGTATGAGAGTATGTAAGTTATTATTTTATAATTCTCAATAAATACGATTTTCTCTCAATACTAAATTTATTTTTTAAAAGAAACTTTCGCTTGATTGTTGCGTCTTCAGGTTAAAAGTTTTTTGTTTGTTTTTGTTTATATGTTATTTTTAAAAACGGCAGTTCTGTTTTATGTCAATGGATGGTTTTGTCTTTTTCTGACGTAAGTGCGCTTGAAATAGTGCCCATAATTTTGTTGACACATATTGTCTCTCATCTAAATTGATACCATTTTGTTGAGGGGCACATTGGTGGTACTGCATTTCAAGTGCCTCACGAACTTTATATATATTTTCTTAAAGTATAAAATATTTAACTTAATTTTTGTAAATATTTTAAAAACAGATTGATTAATAATTGAGTTTAGAGTTTAATTATGTTTTTATAAGTTGAAAATGGTAAGTTGTTATAAAACTTTAATAATTTATTAATGAAATATTTTTTATTGAGATTATGACCTCCAGTTTATTTTGTTTTTATTATTTTGATTGTAAATGATTTTTTATTTTTAACTTTTAAAAAAAGTTTCAAAACTTATTTCTTTATTGTTGCTATTGTTTTCTTTTTTTATTATTTGTGTTTTCCATGCTTCCAATATTCCTCTTCTATCATTTTTAATATAATTTTAACCAATTTATAGTTTCTGATGACTTGCCTTACGTCAAAAAAATAGAGTAAGTTGTGTTATTTTTTCTTATTTACATAATTGAAAGTTGATACTCATAGTTATAAGGAACTTAACATCCGTACATTAAAATTTCTTTTTTTTAAATATGGTTTTTTCAGTATGTTCTATAAACAAACTAAATTTTTTTTTTTATATTGGCAAACAAGCTTTAAAATAACGCATTTTTAAAAATCGTGAATAAAAAATGATTTTAAAAGGTTAGTAAAAACAAGTTATAAGCAGAAGAATTAGTTTAAATGGAGCAATAATTAAAAAAGGTGAGAGTGAGAGCATTGCTAAACAGTTTCATTTTTCTTTTATTTTTAAATATAAATTTAAACAAACAGAATATGTTTCAGCATATTGAATTTGTATAATAGGAAAAAGTTTTTAAATAAAATAATTATTATTCAATTTATTTTGTTAAAATAACCAAAGTATAATTACTTAGTCAGTTTTATTTGGCTTTGACTGTATGTTAAATAAAATTACTGGCAAATAGGTTACATATTTATTAGTTGTTTTTAATGGGTTTAATTATGTATGGTTTGGGTTTAGAAAAAATTAAATAAACTTTATAAATGCTTCAAAACAGGAAGAGGTTGTTTGTGAGTCATAGTTGCTCTAATAAACCTATTACGCTTAAAAATAGTACTTGGTTCTCAGATATGAATTCAGGTTTTAGTAGCAGATTTGCAATTAAACTATAAGAACTGTATATGATTGTTAATAATTAGATTAAGAAAAGCTAGAGAGAAAATTTTTTTTAGCTAAAGTTGTGTTTACCATGAAAAAGATGTTGCTTAACTGATAACTACATATCATGAATCTTAAACTAAAAATATTCAGAGTCTTACTATAATTTTTTTAATTTATTATCAGTATTATTAGTAATTTATGAGCTAAATTAAATTCAAATTTGTTTTTCGCATTTATACCCAGAGCGACGAATTTTACAAATCCTAATAAGATTTCTTATTTATGACTTTAGTAAGTTTAGCAAGACGTGCAAGAAAACTAATAAGATCTGATTAAGATTTTTTTTTTTAGAAGTTTACGTACGATTTCTTAGTAAGGTTTGTAAGAAATGTAAGATCTTAATAAGATATGTAAATTATATCATAATTTCTTAGTAAGATTTTCAAGTTATAATATGAATTCTTAGTAAGATTTGTAAGATCTTACAAAATTGTAATTATTCCGACCAGAATTTAGTAATAATGTAATTGTCACAAATTTTACTCATATTTTTGCGTAGAGTTAGAATATTCTATCGCGAAAATATGAGTGGAATTTAGTAAGGTCGAAATAACAAGGAAGAGAAACAAGGAAGATATCTTTTGGTCGTATGGTCATTTAAGATCATAATGAAAAGTCTTGCATAAGTAATTTGTTGTGTTATATATTATATGTATTACATATAATGTTGAGATAATAACTTTTATTTTATTAGTTAAAAAAATTTTATCGAGAAGAAATTAACTTGCGTACTTAATTGTTTTATTAATTAGCATATGCTAACAACTAAAAGTTTGTTATTAGCATATGTTAACAATTAAAAATTTAGTGCTTTATTTATTTTGTTCTCAAAAAAAATTTATAACTAAAAATATAACAGTGCTTATCTTAACAGTAGATGTAATACATATAATATAAAATAGAGCAATTTACTAATGAAAGACTATTCCATACTGCAACGCTAATTGATAATTATAAAAAAATAAAGTATTACAGATTAGATAAAATAATACTCATAAAAATTTGATAGACTGGATATTTTTCCTGTTGTTTACAAATTAAATAAAAATACAAATACAAGTCTACTTAGTTTAGATTGATGCTCAGTGAGTGATAAAACTATACAATATAAAACTGCGCACAGTTTTATTGTTTAAATATTTCCATTTTAGATCAAGTTCTATCTGATCGATATTGTTTACAGCTGCGTCAACAAAGTATTTTATAATGGCTTCATTAATTTTTCTACTACTGCGCAAAATTGTTTGGGATATCTTTCTTTACCGTTTTCACCAGTATAATTAATTTTTTGATCGATTTAGTACAACTTTAAATTTTCTACACCGAGATATTTCATGCAAAAATAATATAGCCTCATTACAGTTCATAACTAACAATGATGCAAAGATCAACACCTTCCTGAAACTATGGTTTAAGAAAAAAAAATGATAATTATTATTTTTATTTAACTGTTATTAATAACTACTCAAGACTAAGACTAATACTCAAAAGTAAGACACTTACATTGTTGAAGACTGTACAGGAAAAACCAGTTTCACAAATTTGCACACCCAGTGGAACTAATTTGTGTATTTGCATGCTTTTCATTAAGCGCTAGTGTTTAACTATTATTTTTGTCATTATACAAAAGAACTATTAGACACAACTGGTGTTTGAATATAATTAACAATACAGAAATCAACTAACAGTAATATATAACATATTTATTACTAAAGTAATCAAAAACAAAATGCAATTTTTATAAAAATTATAACATGAACAAATGTGGGTGTTGTAAGCCGTCTTCTTCAAAAAAAATAAATATTTATTAACTTATAACTATTTCTATACTTCTCCAAATGTTCCAATATATAAAAGATGTTTTTTTTCTGAAGCAAACACATTAAGTACACCTCCTACATAATCTTTTCACATAATCTGAAAATAAAATAGTGCTTTTTTTTTAATATAGGAAATAATTATTTTAAATTGATTGTGATAGCACAGTTGTTAGGGTATGGGAAAAGTAATTTTTCTTATACAACTAAAGTTCAATATAATAAGGAAACCTTTATCTTAGTCTGTAACATGATTATTAGAAATGCATATATTACTTATTATTCTAAAATATTAAAAGTAACCATTTTAAAAATTAATCTTTTTTTTTCCATCTTGTTTTGCTAGCTCCTCCGAAAGATTTGCCATATTTATAATATGGCAAATATTTCGCATTTATTATAAAAGATTTGCCATATTTATAAAATGGCAAATCTTTTATAATATGGCAAATATTATAATTTTTGTGTTTCTAGTTTTATTATTAATTATTTTCTTGAGTTACATTATTATTTTTTAAATAATATTCTTTTAAATTTATTATTATTTTTCTTGTGTTATATTATTTTTCGTTAATATATTTTACAACTTTTTGTTCGATGTTTTTTTTTAGTTATATCTTTTAATGTTATTTATTTATTATACATATATTATCTGCTATTATACATAAAAGCTGTATCTTTTAATGTTATTTTATTATTATACATATATTATCTGCTATTATATTATTTATTAATAATTAACTATTAAAAATTCATAATACTATAAATTTTTTATGATTACTAGTTAATTTTTATATCTTTTTTTTTTTAAACTATACTATTTTTATTTATTATTGATTTATGCCATACTTTATATATTACTGCTTTGTTTTTAACTTTTTTTACATAGCAATTAAGTACCATCGTAAGTTCTGCAATAAAGCAGTAGCCAATCATCAATAAGGCATTTTATGTGATTGTTGTTGTTTTTGGGTTCATGCTAAGTGCAATTCAATCAACAAATTTTTGTATAACCTTCTTGTCAAAGACTCTTCTGACTGGTATTGTAGTGAATGCATAATTAAGAATATGCCATTTAGCACACTTTCGGACTTATTTAAATATAACATGTCAAACTCTATCAACTAGTACCTTAAATTCTTTAGAAAGTCCATTACAATTCATAAACTTTTTTAAGGATATAAATAAAATCTCTAATACTTATTCCAACTACAAATACAACAATATTTTTGATCTCAATAAAACTTTAAAATCAAACTTCTGGTAACGTAACAATATCAATTTCAGATCACATGGCACGGTTTGTTTGCATTCCTAGTACTTATTTCAAAAAAAAAAATCCATAAGAGAAAAACGATCATTTAAAAATTTCAATCACAATGAATTTATTTAGGATATTTCTAATATTGACTGGAAGTTTTATATCAAAAATGGTGATGATGTAATGAATCAATGAACTTCTTTTTAAAAACATTCAACACAATTTTTGATCGTCATGCCCCGCACAAAAAACTGACCAAAAAACAAGTTAAACTCATAGTTAAACCTTAGATCACTAATGGAGTTTTCAAGCCAATTGCAATTAAAAATAAGCTTTACAAAAAGTATATAAAATTTAAAAATTCAAACACAAAAAGTCAACTATTCGATAAATTGTACATGATAATAAAATAAAAATTGTACATGAATAAAATTAGCAATTTATTAAGAATTTCCAAAAAATTAAACTACATCTCCTTCTTTAACAAAAACCTCAACAATACAAAAAATACACGGAAAGGAATAAAAGAAATTATTAACATCAAACCCCCTACACCAATTAAATCTTACAGTCTCAAGTCTAATGGTAACACTATCTCAGACAGTATGGCTGTTGCTAACATTTTTAACAAATACTATGAAAAAACACAACACCCACCCCAAAAAAAAATGATTTTTTCTAAAAGCATCTTTTCTGACTATTTAAAAAATGCTAATTCTATTTTTTTCTTTCTTAATCCAGTAACTGAAAATGAGGTGTCTGATTTAATAAAAAATAGTTTACAAAATGGTAAAAGTTTAGGAACAAATAGTATCCCCACACACTATCTTAAACTTACTTCTCATGTTAGTTGCAAGCCTCTCTGTACCATATTGAATAATTTTTCTTTTAATAAAGGTCTTTTTCCAGATGTTTTTAAAATAGCCAAAGTTATTCCCATCCATAAAAAGGGTTCTTTAATGGACCACAGAAATTATCGACCGATTCCTCTTCTATCTAACATTAGTAAAATATTTGAAAAAGCTATATACAACAGACCTAATAGTTTTCTTAAAAAAAACCATTGTCTTTACAAACATCAGCATGGATTTCGTAGCAAACACTCCACAACTCATGTACTTATTAAAATAACTAAAACTATTAGAAATGCTCTTGACAATAAAGTTTTTGCATGTGGAGTGTTTCTTGACTTGGAGAACGTCTTTGATTCTGTTGACCAGAATCAAAGGCTTCTCTTAAGTAAATCTTCTTAAAAAAGAATCCTCTTAAGTAAATTAGAACACTACGGTATTCAAGGTGATACTCTGCAATGGTTTTTATCATATCTTTGTAATAGATCACAATTTGTCTCCATCAATGATGCCAAATCTTTTCCAATAAAATGCTCCACGGATGTACCCTAAGGCTCTGTATTAAGACCATTACTTTTCCTTATTTTTACAAATGATCTTATTATCTCTCTAAAATTTTTAACGGCTTACCATTTTGTTGACAAGACCAACTTACTCATAACAAACAAAGCATTAAAAAAAGTTAGCAAACATATTATTTATGATTTATCTAATCTTCTTCAATGGCTGTGCTCTAACAAACTAAGCCTTAATACCAACAAAACTGAACTCATTATTTTCAAATCAAATCAATCTAAAATGTATAAAAACCTAAACTTTAGACTAAGTGGACAAAAAATCTTTCCCGTAGTTTCATTAAAATATCTTGGATTCCAAATTGACTAATATCTATCTTTTTCCTCTCATCTTAAAAACTTAGCAGTAAAATTGTGTAAATCAAATGGGACGCTAGCCAAAAATCGCCACTATGTCAATTATGAAACTCTATTTAATATATACCATGCAATTTTTGTATTACATTTAGATACGCTTGTCAGGTTTGGGGACAATGCAACTCTAGTGTTTTTTTAAGGTTATATAACCTACAAAAAAAGGCTTTGAAAATAATATTCTTTCAAAAGTATCATTCTAACTCTGACATCCTTTACTTTCTATCAAAAATACTCTAAAAATTAAAAATAGTTATGTGATTTTGTTTATTTATTAAATTGTCAATTTGTCTGGATTCATTAACAAGTAAACCTCCCTCCGTCATTTTTTAATATTTTTACCACTAAAAAAGTTCTCTTTATTGATAATTCTTTTGCAAACCAATGCGTAAAGTCGTCGAATAATTTACCTTTTCATTTTCAATCCCTCAACTCTTTTTAAAAATTCATTTTCACAATTTAAAAAGCGTCTTTTTGACTTTTTGATAGAAAAATACTCTACTTAAAACCTTAGGCTAATAATAGATTATTATTACTATTGTTATTAGTATTATTATATTTGATGTTAATATTACTTACAATTTATTTACATTTTTATTACCGTCATTATAACTTATTAAAATTGTTTAATATATAAATGTGATAGGGTAGATTAGGGTAATATGCACCTTGGTAATATAAGCATACTGAAAGATTTATTAAATGTAAGCAGTGAAGTTCAAGTTGCTTTTTGTTTTTCGATTCGACTTTATGTGGTGATAACAGGAATCAGTACAATTAGCGTAAATTTATACGCAGTTATTTGGGGATATCATCAAATTAAAACGCTATTAAATTTTTTGCTTTGTTAAAATAATATCATCACGCGTAATAATTATGTGGCGCGAAATTTTAGTGCTAAAATAATGAAAGTAATTTTTTCATAAAGATAAATATATTAGCTAAAAATCCAATTCATTTTTGTTTAAAAAATGCATATGTTTGAAATATGCATTGAAACATTTATTTTTGACTTTATTTAAAGATGCCATTTTTGTGTAATATGAGCATGCTCAAATTACCAAGTGTTTTTCATTGAAATTACTTAGTTTTAAGTCCTAAAATAGCAGTGGTTTTTAATTGCTTCTTGAATAAAAGCAAAACTTAGTAAAAAAATTAAATATTTTAACAATACTAAATATTTTTCTGTAACTTAAATTTAAAAAATTTAAATTTTTATTGTTCAAAGGTTTCAGTTAACAAAATTGAAAAAATAACGTATTAATTTTTTTTTTTTTTTTTTGCGGAAAGCATAGTAGTATTGTTTCACAAAATGTAGCTTAAAATTTGATATTTTAATGATAAGTTTTGTAAATTACGAATCCTTATATTCTAAAAATTAGTTCTATTAGTCAGGTTGATCTTTTTTTACTTACTTAATGCTATTTTTTTAAGATAATTTAAAGTGCAATCAACCCACCCAACATTAAGTTGTCTTAAAGACGTCTTAAAGTCGTCTTGATAAACGTCTTAAAGATGTCTTAAACTTGTCTAAAATGAAACACTGTAAGACGTCTGTTTGAAGATGTCTTAAAGTCGTCTTACATAAAACGTCTTTAAATTGTCGCATACAAGACATCTTAAAGTCGTCTAACTTAAGACGTCTTTAAAAGGTTTTAAACTGGTACAAAATGAAACACTGTAAGACGTATTTTGAAGAGGTCTTGCAGTCGTCTTTAAAACGTTTGAAAAAGTCAAAACATTTTAACTTTTAGTTTATGAACTATCCAAATGCTATTGGAGAAAAAAAGAGACATGATTTACTACCAAAAATTTATTTCACGCCATCAACAACAAAAACTAAATTATAATATGTTCAATCAGATTTTTGTGATGCTGGTGCGTTTTTCAACACGCCCTGAATAAACTGATGGACTGTCTTCTCTGATTCCTTTGGATATCTTTCTAGGACAGACCCTAATAAGTGAAAATTAATAAAAATAGGTCTAGAAAATAATTGTTATTTTAGAAAGTAGCATTAGAAGACACTTACTAATCACACATTTATAAAGATTGGTGTCTTTAAAACTTCTCTTTCCGCCTCTCTGCCCATCCATGTTGAAATTTCTCATGAGAAAACAATCCAACATACTAAAAAATCAGGAGGTAAATATACAGTTAAAAAACTGATAATTACAGTAGTTCCTAAGTAGAACTTGTTTTCTTATTAGCATTATATTAGCCCTGATAGCAGGTCACATGAGAATTCTGATTAGCAATTTAGCTGTAAAAATACAAATAAATGTTTTTAAAGCTGTTTTTTATTCTTAATCAACAAACAAAGCATTTTTACCGTCGCATAATCGTTCGAGTACAGTCACCTATGTTGGCACCTCCAATTTTACTCAGCCTTTCAATCTAAAAACAAATTTGATTACAAATTATTTTGTTATAATATCTTGGGTTCAAAAATGTTATTGTTGTTTTAGTTTTGATGAAAAGTAAAACAGTCACATAACAGTAATGTAAATGCATTATTAAACACTCTGATAGTGAATTTTTAGTTTATGTTATTTTTGGACCATTAATTAGAAGTATGTATGTATAGTATTAGATATTTTACCAATTTCCTTTTCATTGGTTCCTCAGCGAGCTGAATTTGATTTTCATTAAAATCGTCCATAGTATTCATATTTTTTTTCAACAAAGACATACTTTCATCTGCCTCAATTACCTGATTAAGTCTGAAATCAAGACGGTCTTTTAAGGACTTTACTTCCTCTGATAGCTGCTCAAGTTTAAACAATACTCTTCTTTGGAACTCTAAAGTATAAATTTTATGTCAATTAGTATATGCTCAAGTGCTCAAGAAGGAGTGGGAATTAAAAAATAATAAACATCCCCTGAAACGTACTTTATATAAGTGATAAAATGAAACAAAAAACACTAACTCCCTTGATCCATTTTTCGTTTCCAAACAACGCGAGTATAACCAAGATCATCACTCATTTTATAGTGTAAATTCTACTGTAAATTTGTAACAATAAAAAAAAATGTTTATTACAAACTTTGAAAATGCAGCTGGAACAACATAGAACTTGTGACAATTTTTTCAGATGCAAGAAAAAAATTTATAACATTTTAGATAATACTGACAATAAATACTAGTAAAATAAAAAACTAGCTGGATACACAAGGAAAATAGAACTAGTTGCTAGAAGAATGTAAATAAATAACATTACAAAAAGAATTTATTTATTTGAAGAAGCATATTACAAATTTACATGTATTTATATAATTTAGACTAGATGAATAACAGGATATATAACATAGCCACTCTTATACGGTAAACAAACACATTTTTGAAGTTCATTTTTACAAAAAGTGAATTTAGTAAAATCTTGATTTTTTTCTAGGAAGTAAATTCCTAACAATTTTGAGTCAATTGGATGAACATAAAATGACTTCAAGCAGCTCTTCGCATAAACATCACATTCTTAAGTGTTATTATTATTATTTACAAATCTAACAAAAACAAGTTTCCCATCTTCATTAAAAAAACAATTATCTCTGCTACTTGAAGTGATTTTTTTTGTACTGGTTTTAAAATTGCCATCATAATTATTTTCTTCACTGATGACTCGCTTTACTATTTGTGCAGTTGGATTGTTGGCATTCCTTACAACTTTTTTTAATTTGTGCAAATAATTTTCAAACGGAAAACAAGATATTTCGTTTAATGAGCAATCAAAATTCTCTACGTCATCACATATATGCAATAAATTGTGAATGTTATATACAGTAAATGTTTTACCAAAAACTTCTTTACAATTGTTCACAAAATATTTAAGCAACTTTTTACAGTAAGGTAAAAAGCTTTTACGCAGGTTACTATCTGGATGTACTAGAATAAATACTGAAATTGAAAGTGAAAGAAAGTGTTTATAGACAGGTTCAGAAACAATTCCTTTCAAAGAAACTGGTCCAGTGTATAAAAGAAATTGTCTGAATTCAGTTGCTTTCCACTTATCAACTTCGAGTAATGATCGTGGCCTTCTAGCAAAATCACTAGGAATGTAACTTCTAAATTCAATTAATCTCTCAGATATTTGCAATATATGTGCTTGCGACAGCCTAGCCATAGGACCTTTTCGGAAATATTTCAGAATTCTTTTAACAGCCCCAAGACATATCAAATGCATATAGTCAAGGCAGAATCCAGAAACACATTTGATACCAGCAGCTATAAGAGGAGACTTATATTTCTGATGTTTCTTATATGACTGGCAGCTAAAATCTTCATCGGTTCGCTTGCGAAATTCTTGCTCTTTATTAAACACAACCCTACCTTCCCAGGATCCTTTAATAATGCACCTTTCACAGGAAAAATATCCAGTATGACCAACAGTCCCGTTTAAAAAAGATCTTGGTGGGGCATCACATAGAAAAGCTCTAACTTTAACAGTGTGTACAACTGATTTTATTGTTATACCGGATAATTTTATACTACACAATTCTTTTAAAAAATCATCTAAAAACACATCCAAACTTGATGGTTTTCGTTCCCCTGTGTATATTGCCACAATAAAAATCTTTCCACCACCAACTTCACAAAGAATCGGCCAAAATTGAGTATTGGATGGTTTAAATAAAGGTAATCCGTCAATATTAAAACTAAGCGATATTTCACTTTCAGAACCTGTTAAATTTTTTTTGATACCAGCTTCTAATCCAAAATAGTAATATGTGCCACCACATTTTTGAATACACTGAACTTCTTGTGGTACTTTTAAAAGAGTTCTTGCATCTTTGGGTAGCATGTTACCATGTTTTCGAAGTATATCGAGTAAACTATTCATAGCTGCTTGAGAACAAGTAAACTCTAGACACCAAGATGCAAGGTCTCCTGAGAGGTTTTCTCTACTGGTGGTTAAATTAAAAGAATTTCTGTCACTAGAACTGTCGGATAAATATTCAGGTGAATCGCTCGACCGTACTTCCATATTTTCTTCCACACGTAAATTACTACAACTTTGACTGCTAGAATGAAAATAAGCTCTAACTTCTTCTTCTTGAGGTGGTGCACAGCTGACGTTACACACATCCACACTTTCTCGTATTTTCTTCTAAAACTAATTTATTTAATTTTCTCCAGTTCTTTAAATAATCTTTTCTTGATGCAGACATATTCTTAACAATTACTTTGAATGAGTTAAAACGAATTACTACTTTAACGTATTGAACAAATTAATACTTTAACGTGCTAAACGAATTACTACACTTATTTACTAACTGAATTTACTAACGTGAAAAACTTTATTAAAACTTATATTATTTATTTTTTTTATAAAATAATATGTGCAAAAAGAAACTGGTAACTATATAGTTACCATTCTTTTCTTTTCTTTTCGATCATTAAAACTTATCTTCCGCATTTAATATTCGTCTTCCGCATACTCAGAATTTTGTCTCAAACCGAGTATATGCGGAAGACGAATATTAAATGCGGAAGGTAAGTTTTAATGATCGAAAAAAAAAGAAAAGAATGGTAACTATATAGTTACCAGTTTCTTTTCGCACTTTTTATTTTGTAAAAAAAATAAAGTTTTAATAAAGTTTTTAAAAATAAAGTTCTTGAATTAATTCAAAACGTCTTAAACTGGATGTTCAGGAAGACGTCTTGCTAAGATGTCTTTAGGACGTCTTAAACCAGTTGTTCCTATTATAGCCGTTTTAAAGACGACTTGTTGCAAGACGTCTCCAAGACGTCTGTTAAAGACGTCTTAAAGCCGCCTTATACTGGCTGAAGACGTCTAGAAAAGTTTAAGATGAGTTAAAGACGTCTTAAAGACGTCTTATGTTGGATGGGAAGTTCAAAACTTCTACTGGTAATTTTTTGCTTCTTTTTGCTGGCAGTTTTCTGAGTGAATTGATAACAGTGTCAGATGTTATTAAAAGCATATTCAGTAAATACATATTTGTAGAAATACGTGATTTTTTTCAAGAGTAATGTTCTCGAAATCTCCTGCGGTCTTTTTTTCGTGCTTCTAGAGATTCTTCTGAGAACTGGCCAATCGGAAGAATACACGACTTTATAACTTCCGTGCTGTGCATTAAAATTTTAAGCACTGTAAGAGGCATGTAATACCACGAATATAAATGTAAATATAAAGTCCTTGTTTCAAAACAAAGTATTTTAAATTTGGCACAATCAATGTCATGACCAGAAAATAGCGTTCTTAACAAAACAATAAATTTTTTAATTAATTCAACGTCTAATCATGTCATCTCTCCGCTCTTTTCTGGATTTAAAAAAACCTGCGAGCTTTGTTGCCATCATTTGTATTGCTATATTGAGGCTTCGGTTTATCCACAAAAAGTCCTATTTGTTTTCGAATCTTTTGCTTAATCTCTTTTAAACGTTCTCTAATATGACATTTATCCTTATTGTCTCTAACTTGCCACTTTTTAATGTCTAAACGGTAGCTAATATGTAGCAGGCATTCAAAAGTACGTATCCAAGCATGCAAGGTAGAAAGAACAAAATTGTAATTTTCTTTTTTATGAAACCATACCTTTTAACTGACCATTCATCATTTTTGAAGTAGCACCACAAATATAAAATTTTTGTGTAGAGCGCGTATCAGTTAAAGCATTGCATACTTTTCCGTGTGTCATTGTAAGTAACAGATTGTGTTTCATAATAAATTTAAGTTCACCAACATTACACAGTGTTGGAAGAAGTTCAGATATTTCTTTTAAAACTTTGTCAGTTTCTATTACAGTAAACTCCTGTATTTCTTTTGAAAATATGAATTTAATTGGTCGGCAATAAAGTGTTGACGATGGCCGAGGATTTTGCCAAATAATAGTATTAGAATCATTACTCAATTTCAAAGGGACAAACGCAAACACAAACAGAAAATCATCATTAGCATCGGAGTTCTCAAATCTTTTTTTATAAGTATTGTGGCCAGAACTTCCGTCACATCCCCATTTGCTTATTAATGTGAGCGACAAATTAGAGGATGCATTTTTGGGAAATTTACTTAGTGTTTCAAATAAACGTTCATTTGTTTTGTTCAATATGGCTTGAAGTTTAATTTCAGCTCGTGTTTCTGAGATAGAAATAAATTCTTTTGGAGGGTAACACAACATTTTGGATTTACATAAATTAAAGTAAGTCGGAAACACTTCATGTCCTGTTTTCATTGACCACTTTCTTGTTTGTTTAAGAGTGACTAATACACTTGGAGTCTACATAATAAGCAAGTGCCTCATCGCTACTCAACTGTCTGATATCACAAAAAACATCTGTAGATTTTCTTCGCTCTAAGATTTCCGTATTTTTTCTAATAGAAGTAGCTACTTCTATTATCTTTGACCCGACAAACGATGTGCTATTTCAGCAGCTGTTGTTAATTCATTGGCACTCCGTGATTGAAACAAGTCTTCAACTAAATTTATAATACGTCTTTTGGCTTTTAAAGATGAGTCTTCAAAGTTTTTCTTTGGTCGACCTTGAGGCCGCCTTCCTTCAGATGTTGTAGAAGCACAGGACCGATAAAAATTTATTTTAAATTCTAAATTATCGCCCTCTAACCAACTTTTTTTTTTTTTAAAAAAAATGATCCATATTTCTATTGGCTGCATTCCATTTTTGCGCAAATTTAGTTATAATAAGATATATAAATATATAATATAAATTTAGTTATACTTGCCATTTTTAACTGTATTTTTTTTATCGAATCACTAGTAACATCTTCTGTAGTATAGTCTTTCAATATAAAGTCATACAAAAGAAAACTTCGTTCTTCCTTTGCATATTTTTGCCATTCTTCAAATAACTCCAATTTTGTAATAGAATAGGGGAGAACTTGCACCCTTGATCCGTAAGCACCTTTGATCCTATAGCGTTATCTATATACTTACATAACTTATTAAAGAGGACTGATAACCAGCGTGTTATAAATATTGTATCTTCAAAATTAATTGTGTTTTGGTTACTTTTTTATTATAGACATTGTTTTGATGACTTAAAAATTATTCTTATACAATCATGGTATACATTTGATCTCGAACCAAGTATACATGCATAGGATCAAGGGTGCATATAGGTAGGATCAAGGAGCATACTGGTATGCACCCATGATCCTAATTGAGCATTCTTAGTTTTTATAATTTTAAATCTACTTAAAATGTTCTTAAAATATTCTAAATATAGCGTTATCTATATACTTACATAACTTATTAAAGAGGACTGATAACCAGCGTGTTATAAATATTGTATCTTCAAAATTAATTGTGTTTTGGTTACTTTTTTAAAAAAGATAAATTTGTTGTAAAATTAATAATAATTTTATTGGTTTTTATTATAGACATTGTTTTGATGACTTAAAAATTATTCTTCAATCATGAATTATTTTTTATTCTTCAATTATTCTTCAATCATGGAATACATTTGATCTCGAATCAAGTATACATACATAGGATCAAGGGTGCATATAGGTAGGATCAAAGGAGCATACTGGTATGCACCCATGATTCTAATTGAGCATTCTTAGTTTTTATAATTTTAAATCTACTTAAAATATTCTTAAAATATTCTAAATATAGCGTTATCTATATACTTACATAACTTATTAAAGAGGACTGATAACCAGCGTGTTATAAATATTGTATCTTCAAAATTAATTGTGTTTTGGTTAAAGAATAGACCACTATTAAATTTATTTCTAAATAGTTTAATTTTGACGAAAAAAAGTATTTTTTTTACTTTAACAAGGAACCTCACATCTTAAATATTTTTTTAAGTTGAATAATTTTGCTTATGTCATTTTGTAACTTAACTATTCACCTCTTGTATGGTTGCTTTTGGTAAGCTATAGAAGCATCTAATATGACCAAAAAAGATTTTTTGTAAAAATGGAGCGGGTTAGCACCCTTGATCCTAATCGAACAATTGGTTCAAAAGTTATGACGGTTTAAGTACCGATTTTTCGATATATGGAATTGTTCAAGAAATTGTGGTCAAAATTATGTTTTTCTTTACTTAAACTGTCATAACTTTGTCAATTCTTATCAAAATACAAATATCTTGGTGTCAAAAGATAGGTGTAAGAGTGGCCTACATATTTTTGTTAAACTTTTACCATTGGGCGTATCGGATAGACAGAGGGGGGCATCAAACCACCACCTTACCCGTATTAAACTGAACATTTTTTTTAGAAAAAAGATCTTTTTCAAGGCATTAGCAGTTTAAATATACTAAAAAGTTGATATAAATTTATTTAACCACCAAAGTATATAAGAGGCGTATTTAAATGATAGAGGTGGGTGTGGTGGTGATGGTTTGATACACCCTAGCATCAAATATGACTTGTTTTCATAAATATTTTTATCTTTACGAAAATGATTACATTTAGTATGCAATATAAAATTATCTTCCACATGAATTTTCATATACAAGTGGTGTTTACATCGATGTATGGGTGGAGGGGGCGTATACCCTCACCTTCCCCCCCCTCCCCCGACCTAAAAAAAAAATAACACAACTACTGTTTATTTAAATCCCAAAAAAAAGTTTTTGTCTATATAAAAAAGGTTCTATAAATTAATTCCGGAAAACAAAATTTTAATTAAGAAATATATGATTGGTTGTTTAAAGTACAATAACAAAGAAGTAAAAAATATATCTTACTCTTTAAAAGTTACCTTAGTGTTGCATCCATTGTCAAAAGAGAGATGCCATTCCCCCCACCCACCCACCCCCCCCTCTTTACCTCTGCCTGAAAAAGAGTAACATTGTCGATTAATTGGAGACTTAGTTGTTAAAATATTCTCCTATTACAGAGTGACTTAGTGACTACAATAAGTCAATAGCGGTAAAACAAAGTACTCAAAAGAAGGTATTTACCAACCTTTATAAATCTTCAAATCTTTCATATAGTGCTTGATAGTAGTTTGGTTAACTAAAAGTTTGTCGGTCTCAAATTAAAAAACAAACAAAATGTTATTAACACTAAATAATGTTTGATTATTTTTAATGATTCTTCTGATATTTCATAAAGTTTTGTCTTGGCTTTTAGTGAATGATTACAATGATAAATTTCACTAATGAAATTATTTTATAATCATTTTTACCAATAGACACCACGTGAAGGTAAGCCAGAGCCGTCTATCAAAAATGCATAGCAAGTCACAACACTTGCAGTACTTTTTTATAGCAAGTCACAACACTTGCAGTACTTTTTTTAGCAAGTCACAACACTTGCAGTACTTTTTTTAGCAAGTCACAACACTTGCAGTACTTTTTTTAGCAAGTCACAACACTTGCAGTACTTTTTTAACAAGTCACAACACTTGCAGTACCTTTTTTTTTAGCAAGTCACAACACTTACAGTACTTTTTTTAGCAAGTCACAACACTTGCAGTGTTAATAAATTAATTAAATTGTAACTCACCGGAAACAACATCAGCAGCGAGCTGGATCTTTTTCATGCAATAGTCAACAGCTTCAATATCAGTTTCATCATCTTTCCAGTAAGAAATGGTGTAAATGAAGTCATTTTTTCTTTTATTAACTTTTTCTACTCTGCCGTTATATAAAACACTTTTGCATGTTTTTGGATCGTACCATTCATGTTCTAGTTTCTTCCCAACAATTCTATCTGACATGACATCTTCTAAATCAAATAGTTGGTCATTATACAAGTACTTATATGAATTAACAATTTCTTCAAAATTCAATTTGGATAGCTCGCGCTCTAACTTTCTTTTTTCTTTTTCATCCATTTTTTGGCGCTTGATTTTTTGTCTTTGACAAATCTCATCTCTTACTTTGCACAGATGCAGTCGATTTGTAAATCTTTTTTTTATGTGCTACATTAATTGACCATTTAACAATCTTTTCTCTTAAACTTAAATCTAGAGTGTCTAGATAGTCGACAGTCCTATTCTTTTTTGATCGTAGTTTGCAATAGATATAGCAAATTGTTGCATTAGGAGCTCGTACTTTTGCATCACTAAACATACCCATTAATTCCTCACTATCTATATTGTGAAGCCTTGCACTAGCTGTTTCCTCTTTAAATGTCTCTGTCACAGTAAGTGAAAAATACCTACTATATTGTCTATTTAAAACATATTCCACTGCAATAAGACAGGCTAAAGTCATTTTAGAAAGCTCTTTATCAACGGAGCATAAACTTGTTACTGATTCTAAAATGTTTGGCTTTAGCGGCTGGTCAAAAAAATCTGTCTTTCTGCAAAACAACCCAGCTGGATTGGATTTGCATGTTTGAACTGTTTGTATAACATTTTTCACAACCTGGATACCAGCAACATGATCAAAAGTTGCTTGCTCTGATATAACAAAAAACTTTTTCATTCAGGGCCCAGTAAGAAGTTTTCCAAACACAGCAAGCACACACAATTGTTTGATTGCGGTGGCACTACAAAATACTGTTCGAGAGTTGGTTGTAAACTTTTACACTTTACTGTTCCAATTGTAAGATATTGTTTAAATTTACTGTGATGCTTTATTAAAATAAAACTAGTATGGAAAAGAATGTGAAGCCTGTTGCCACGATACCTAGGAATGATACCTCGTGGTAAATCATTATTATCTAAGAAATTTATAAAAACTTGTGGATCGCCTTTTACATCTTTAAATCTCATTTAGTTTATAGCTAAAATAATCAAGGTTGCCATGCAGTCATTTCCAATTAATTTGCATTTCTCATTCTCTAGAGACTTCAATGCTGATCGACATGATGTGGCAATTGTATCAAGAGGGTGCAACTGGCAGTTCAACTCATTTAGACTTTTACTCCAGGTTGCACATACTTTGCTTATAGTAAGATGATTAACAGCAACTCGGTCAAACATTGTATTTGAAATATTATTAAAAATTGAACTACGAGATTCGTTATAGCTGCAGGAGTGAAAATGAGAATAAATAAAAGCCATATGATCAATGGCATTTCATATATGGTTTTCATAATCATCAGCTGTTCCACCAGGTAGTTAGTCCAGAGCAACAACTAGGCATTCATCTTTTGATGTCAAGTGAATACTGTTAATATGAACACCTTCTTGTGTTGTAGCATCAAACCTAAGAGTAAGTTGACTATTATTGATTGCCCATTCAGCTGCCTGCAAGTTTAAAATACTGCCAAGTTCACGAGCCATTTGTTCAACGGAATTGCGGTGTGGAATATCAGAAAAAATAAAACCCATACATTGTCCAATTTTCTGAATCAGAAAAGGAATGTTACCTGTTGGGACATTACATATTAACATATTATAAATAATCATTCTCATATGTAATAAATATGTCTTTGCTTCTACATTCATGTTCAAAAGTGTAGTTGCGTTTTCCTCTTTTTGAAGCAATTTGTTTTCCAAACTAGCAATCATTTTTTTATTTGCCCTTTTATCTGTGTTATGCTTTACCTTTATTTGCTTCAACTTTTGTTTTTCATTATATTTTAATTTCTTTATTGTAGCTGTATGATTTCGAATTCGTCGAGTATAAAAAGAAATTTTCATTTTAGTTTTTAATTCTCTTAACTCCCTTCTTAAATTACCAGGGCTAGACTGGGATGGTTGTGTCATTGTTGAGATTGTTGGGTAGCATGTAAACAGCTTGTTGCAAAAATTGACAAAATGTGCACAGTCCCTTTTAAAGTTATGTTTCCATTTGTTTGCTACATTCACTACACTTTGGACATGATATGTGCAAGTGTTGAAGTTAAAATGCTCATTGACTTCTTTTACAGTTTTCGTATATATCTCATCAATTTTTATAAAAACAAAAAGTACATGACCATTTCTACATTTAATGTTTGTATCGTTAAACAATTTATATTTTGCATTTAAAAAAGTGTTGATTTCTCCTCCAAATATCAATGCTTTCTTTTTTGGGCTAATAACACCTCTATATATATATAGTATATATATATATATATATATATATATATATATATATATATATATATATATATATATATATATATATATATATATATATATATATATATATATATATATTATATATATATATATATATATATATATATATGTATGTATGTATGTATATATATATATATATATATATATATATATATATATATATATATATATATATATCTATATATATATATATATATATATATATATATATCATATATATATATATATATATATATATATATATATATATATATATATATATATATATATAATATAAACTAAAATCAAACAAACATCAATAACCAAAAAATTTTGATATTCTAATAAGAATAACTATAATTTAATTTTCAACTTGTATTTAAGATTAACCACAAAAAAATTTACAAACATTATTACAAGTATAACTTAATTTAAAAAACTTTTTTTATTGTATTGACAATTGTATGACAATTGACTGAAATGAAGTTTTTCAAACCAATTTAATCATTAAAAAATTTTAATTACTAAAAATAAATGGTATAAGAAGTGGAACAAACCTTATAAACATATTAAGGTTTGTTCCATTAATGTATTATCAATAAATTAATGAAACATTTAATACTATTAATATAAAGATAAATTTATAATATAAACATAAAATATTAATAGTGTTAATTATCAAATAAAGTTGTTAAACACTAAATTTAAAGTTTAATAAAAGAAAAAAAAAAGCCAAAAAAATCATAGTTTACCAAAAAAATCACATTTTACTTAGTAATATGTAAGCTATTAAGACTTAATAACTCACATAACTTGTGTAAGATATTAACTTAAAGTTAATGTTATTAATATTCAATATTAAAAAAAGGCAATCATAGCATTATATTACAAATATATGTAATAAGCATTCATAGCATTCATATTAGTAATATTTGTCATTCTTATTACTAATATTAATAGAAATATTGCTGTTTATCTAAATCAAAATATTAAACAAAAAATTATTCAATAGACCCCTCTGTCTCCCACGCTTGTATTAAGGAAAATGTAAATTAAGTACCAAAGGTGTGACAATAAATAGAGTACCTGCTACATAAAATTTTTCAATGAAATTTGGCAGGTGCATAGATAAATGAAAAAATTAAAAAAAAAAAAAATAGGAAAGAAAAATATTGCAGCATATATTGGACATTAACTTCATCACCAAAGTATGACAAAGTTTTGACATCAATAAACTCATTAATAAAGCAAGTGAGTATAATTAAAACCAAGTACAAGAAAAAGCTCAACTATTCTGCTTTCTAAAAATATACTCTGTTGATAACAAATACTAAAAAGTTATTCCACACAGCTTTCTTCAACCACGCTAACTTTGAAGAGACTACGAAAAGCGTGGATCAAAATTTTAGCACAAAATTCGGTTCCGTAAATCGCGATTATCGCGTACCTAACAAAATGGAACGCACTCTTGTCAAACCCCTATTCCGACGTTGAGCGTCCTTTGCGTCCGCGAACTCGTGTTTCTAGGAAAAGGGCAAAACAGGGTATATAGGGTTTTGCGCAGCGGTGCGCACATACACCAACTAATTTTTAGAGAGAACATGCAGCGGAGTGTGTAAACAACGACTGAGGGTTTGGGGTGGGTAGGTTCTCTTTTAAATGAAGAAGACATTTTCGGACCTTAAGGACAGCGTCTGAATAAGGGTTTGACAAGGAAGCCTACCTAACAAAATGTTTAATTTTTAAAGTAACATGTACAATACGTCATATTGTTTTTGAATATTTTTTTTTCTTCTAGAATAAAGCCTTAAAATAAAGATTTTATACTATTTTGTATTTTTTTGTTCTCCTAAAACTTTTATATAATATAATTGTAAAGTATTCAATATATATATATATATATATATATATATATATATATATATATATATATATATATATATATATATATATATATATATATATATATATATATATATATATATGGTAGTACAGTTTATTGTGTATCTAAAAAGAGAGGAATCAATTTAATGACACTTAAGAGATATGTAAGGAAATGTCAATTAAATCCATATACAGTCTGCAAACCTAACTTTATTACCATGCAAATCTTTACCAACGAAGAAGAAGCATCTTTATCAGATTATCTTTTAAGGGCCTCAAAACTTTACTATGGATTATCAACCAAAACAACAAGAAAAATTGCCTATAAATTTGCAATGACTCTTTCTAAGCGCATTCCTAAATCGTGAAAAAGTTTACGAATTGCTGGGAAACAGTGGCTTCGTGGTTTTATGTTATGTAGGAATGAGTTATCTTTAAGAAATACAGAAGCTACTAGTATGGCACGAGCAACTGCTTTTAATTGTTATACAGTCGGAGAATTTTTCACCAATCTAAAAGATGTTCGTCTACGACACAAGTTTCAGCCACAAAACTATATAATATTGATGAGACAGGTCTCACAACTGTTCCAAAACCAGTAAAGTAATTGCTAAAAAAAGGAGATAAACAAGTTGGAAGGATAACTTCAGCAGAAAGAGGGACATTGGTAACAGTTTGTTGTGCAGTCAATGCAGTAGGAAACTCAATCCCTCCATTTTTTATTTTTCCAAGAGTTCATTCCAAAGGAAGTATGATAAATGGTGGTCCACCTGGATGTGTTGGGGTTGCAAACCTATCTGGTTGGATGAATGTTGCAACGTTTTTAGAGTGGATGAAACATTTTATTCAAAATGTGAAATGTTCACCAGCTAATCCAGTGCTTTTACTTCTTGACAACCACGAGAGCCATGTTTTAATTGTGTGTTTAGAGTTAGCTAAAAAAAATGGCATAACTATGCTGTCCTTTCCACCACATTGTAGTCACAAGTTGCAGCCATTAGATCGGTCAGTTTATGGGCCACTGAAACGTTATTACAATGCAGCCTGTGATGATTGGATTTTATCTAATCCAAGACCAATGACCATATATGATATAGCTTGTAAAGAAAGCCTATGCACAAGCTTTTACTTTGTCTAACATTTCTGCAGGATTTGCTGTGGCAGGAATTGAACCCTTTAATCCTAACATATTTTCTGATAATGAGTTTTTGTCTTCATATGTAACAGACCGTCCAGAACCTATTACTGCTAACCCTTTTCCAGGTATTGTTGATCCAGTTCATGTCCCAGCTCTTAATCATTGATGTCAAGTCTGTCATCTGGTTCAGCTTGTAGTGTATTGCCTATTCAGCCTATATCTGACCCTGGAAGTCAACTATCCAGTGTTTATAATAATATCTCTCATCAAGCAAGTCTAGAAAAAATTAGTCCATTTCCAAAAGCTGGATCAAGGAAATCCATTAAAGGACGTAAACGTCAGCGTACTCGAATACTCACAGACATTCCTGTTCGAAATGAGTTAAATAAGCTTCAGGAAATAAAAAAAAAATCTCAGTCAAAAAAGAAAAAAACATGAAATGCAAAATAAGATCTTCATGACAAGAAAAAGAAAACTTTATCTTGAAAGTAATAAAAATAAAAACGTTGAGTCTCTGTAAAAAATAACATTTTTTTCATTAATTTTTACTTTTTTAAGAAAGATAAATTTGAGGTAAAATTAATAATAATTTTA
>NW_025896170.1:10000-17500 GCF_022113875.1 Hydra vulgaris | reverse complement strand
GATTTACTTAAGGTGGTATTCCAAGAAAAGTCAATTTTGAAAAAAAAAAAAGTTTTAAATTTTGTTAATTAATCTTTTGCTCACAGAATGCAAAAACTTTTAATGCAAAATTATAACTTTGAGTAGTAATAATTTAGGTTTATATGAATCAAGTAGTTTGTAATGTCCATGACAATAACATAGCAACCAATATATAAATGTTTAACTGCAAAAATCTATGTATTTTAAATATTAAAAAATATTTGAGTATTATAGCCTACCTTGTTTATTTTTTTAGTCATAAGTTGAATGATCAATCAAATTCCTAATATATAATCAAGTCGTTACAAAGGTTGTTTAAAGCAGTATTTCTAGTATTTTGGAATTTTGCAAGTTAAATTTTTGCAAGTTGCAAAAATTTAACTTGAAAAAACTATAATCAAAAGCTAACAGGTTCACTCTAAACCAATTAAGCTCTGGTTTGTCCAAAGCTACAACAAAAGAAACAAACGAAATTAGGATATCATCATCAGCTAAAAAAATTAAATATGACGAATTCAAATATGAATTAGATAAAAATTGCAGTCAAAGTATTGAATGCTATGTTTTTTTTAATACTCAAATCTTTAAAGACATTATCAAAAAAGTTAGTTTGTGTCCAATATGTCTTGGAAAGTTAGATTTTAATCACAATATTGAAAAAAAAAGATTATCCCATCTTTTTATTCTAACTTGCTGTAACTGTGGAAACACGAGTTTTATACTTCAAAAAAAGTTTCAAGTTATAACAAAAATAATGGTGGAAAGGGATATGATATTAACTATCACTCTGTTTTAGCATTTCGTGAAATCGGCAAAGGTCATTTAGCTATAAAAAGTTTTAGCTATTGTATGAACATGCTCAACCATTGTCTTTAAAACATACAACGTTTAATTAAACGTATAAATGAAAAACTCCACAGATCTTATATTTCAGAGTCTGAAAAATCAATGAGAAAGGCAGCAAAAGAATGTTTGATGGATCATGGCAGCGTCGTAGATTCAACTCCATGAATGGAGTTGTTACTTCAAACGATGAGTATATAGATGTTGAGACATTAACAAAAAGTTGTAAACAGTGCCAATATTGGAAATGCAAAAAAGGCACTTCTATAAATGATTGCTGGAAAGCAGAACACAACTGCCCTATTAATCATAAAGGAAGTTCTTGTTCAATGGAAACTGCTGGTATACTAAAAAACTTTCAAAGATTTATTGCTACAAGAAAACTTAGATATTTATTTTATCTGGGTAATGGCGACAGTAAATCGTTTCTTGAAGTTGTTAAAAATAACCCTTATCCTGGATTAACAATAAAGAAACAAGAATGTGTTGGCCATGTCCAGTAAAGAATGGGATTTAGTGCGATAAAGGTTTCTCTTAAATGTTTATATAAGTTTTTATTCTTTTAATGAGTTTTTCACAGATTCAAATTTTTTCACTTTGATCCTAAATAATTTAAAATCTGTTTTGTCAAATTTATTGAAATTTTCAGGATTCATTCTTTACATAAAAATCTTTGTTGTCAACTAAAAAAATATTATTATTATTTTTATTTTTATATGCATTTTTGTACTATTAACTTCAGAACATGTATTGCACCATAATTGATTAGTTTGCAAATTTTGATAGAAATATCTTTTTGCAATCAAAAAATATATTGGAACAAAAAATCACAATTAGGGTATTTAAATTTTAATTTTATTTTAGTCAATATAAATTAAAAACTAAGAACCAATATTTTATTATATAATTTTTTAAGGTAGGGCAAATTGCCCTAATAATGGCCGGGTCTTAAGAGCCAAATTTGAGTCCGATTTTATTGCATTTACTTATTTGGCGGAACATTTATCTGATTGATAAATATAACTTTCTGTTTCTTTAACATATTTATGTTTTGTTTTAACGTTTATAAATGTTTCATTGAGTCTTAATTTTTAAGAAATCTTATTTTTGTCAAAGTAAATATTTTATACCGTTAGTAACAATATTTGGTTTTTTCAAGCAACTTTAAGACGCATTTAAAACAATACTCTTTTAGTTACGGGTTTTTGGTATATTTTGATCTGCTGTGTTACTATAATATTTTAATGTAAACTGTTTTGTTGGTCAATATACGATAGACAGAAGCATCTTTTTTTATACGATATACGATATACGATAGACAGAAGCATTTTTTTTTTTTTTTTTTTTTTTTTTTTTTTGGGAATATTTATAGACCTTTCAGAGCCATTTGATACAGTTGACCACAACATCTTACTAAGCTTTCGAAGTGAACAGACGCTTTTGTGCGCAGAAAAGTATTAAAAATTCTACTGAATTAAATAAAAGTTATCGACTAGAAAAAAAAGTAAATAAATAAATAAAGTCTGCGGAATTGAAGTATAATAAAGAAACAACTAAAAAACCTACGAATCTACTAACTAAAAAGATCCTATCAACATCAGGTATGGCTGTAACACTTAAAGAAATAAAAAAAATGATGAAAGAAATGCTTAGTGATTTTAAAAAGGAAACTTTAGTTTTATTAAAAAACCAAGAAAAAACAGTAATTGATATTATTAGTGCAAACACAAAAATATTAAACGAGCGATTGGATAAATTTGAGAAAAATATCACTCAAAATGCAAACAAGATTAAAAAAATTGAAATAGAGCTTGAAGATATAAAAGAAAGTTTAAACTTCAACGAACACGTAATTGATAAAAAGATTGAAAGTAACAACAAACATTTTTTAAACAAAATCGACATCAACAAACAATTAGAGAAAGAAAGAACTAATAATGAATTTTTAAACGAAAAAATCCGTAACCTCGAAGATAGATCGCGGAGAAATAACTTAAGAATTGAGGGAATATGTGAAGACGAAGTAGAATCTTGGGACAAAACCGAAGAAAAAGTTCATTCATTTTTTCTACAAAAACTGGGTATAAAGAGTATTGAAATTGAACGAGCACATCACACTGGGCCGTTCATCGCAGATGGACGTTCGAGGGTGATAGTTTTAAAACTTCAACAATACAAAGACAAAGCTAAAATTTTGAAAGAATCAGCTCGTCTCATAGGAACAAACATTTATGTAAACGAGGATTTTTCTCGTGAAAAAGTTGCAATCAGAAGAAAACTATTTGCGGAAGTAAAAGCGACGTTTAAACGGTGAGAATGTTTCGGTTTGTTACGATAAAATTATTTCTTTTAAAACTAATATTTTAAAAAACGTTCCAAATAAATAATCGAATTACGCATTCTAAAAAAGAAACCTTAACCTAATTTTAATAATCATGGCTTTTATGAACGATTTTGAATCTATTTCTTTTAATTTTTTTGAAGGAAACCACTTTTCCTCTGATAAAAACATAGACCCAGATAATAATTTTTATTCGATACTTTTACGGATTGTGCTTATTTTTATCCTAAAGAACTTGAAGGTTTTCTTTTTCAGAATGCATTTAAAAAAAGTTCCAATCAAATTAGAATTCTCCACCTCAATATAAGAAGCTTAAATCGGAATTTTGAAAAACTTTTAAATTTATTAGAAGAAACAAAAAATCTATTTAATATCATTTGTTTAACTGAAACATGGGTTACATTAAACGATTTTGAAAATAATTTTAATATTCCTCATTTTAAAATTATCTCACAAGAAAGAAAAACGAGTAAACGAAGTGGAGGGCTTCTAATTTATGTTCATGAAAGTATCTTTTATAATATTTATAAGATAATAATTTTATAAATTTTATAATAATTAACAATTGAACTTTTACTCGAAAAAACAAAAACCTTTATACTAAGCTGTTGTTATCGACCACTTGACGGCGTGAGTGAAAACTTAAGCATGTTTTTACAACATATCGTGAATACCAGCGACGCAGAAAAAAAAAAGAGCTTTGTAATTGGGGACTTTAATATGAATTGTTTTCTTTATAACGATGAGTATAAAGTTAAAAAATTTTATGACACAATTTTTGAAACAGGGTCTATACCCTTAATTAATCGGCCTACTAGGGTAACAATAAACTCGGCTACCCTAATAGATAATATCATTACAACTGATATTTTTTAATAAAGATATTCAAAAAAGTATTTTAAAAACTGATATATCCGATCATTTTCCTATATTCCTTATTATAAACTCAAATTTAGAAAAAAATATTAACACCCCTACAGTTGTAAGAAAACGTATCTTTAAACAAAAAAACTTTGAGCTATTTAAAGATCAACTATCTTTGCTCCATTGGAATCATATTGATTTTAATGACAATGCAAAAAACATCTACGAAGCATTTTATTAAAAATTTTATTGTTTTCCGTTTACGACGCTAATTTTCCAATTGTTGAAAAAATAATAAAAATTAACAAAAGCTCAAAATGTCCCTGGATTACGAAGGGATTAAAAAAATCGTCAAAAATTAAACAGAAGTTGTATATTAAATATTTAAAAACAAAAACATCTGCTAGCGAAAAAATATACAAAAACTAAAAATATCTATTTGAAAAAATACGTAAAAACTTAAAAAGAAATTACTACTCAGAACTAATTAATAAATTTAAAAACGACTTGAAACGCACATGACAAACTATGAAAGAAATTACTGGAAAACAAAAATCGTGCTTAGGTTTTCTGCCGCAGATGATTAAAGTTGATAACATAAGTTTATATGACCCAAGAGCCATATCCCATGAATTTAATAAGTTTTTTATTGGGATAGGTCCTTCCTTATCAAATAGGATTTCAAATACGACGGGTTCTTTTAATGATTTTCTCGTACCTATGGATAATTGCATTTGCTCTGATGAGTTATCTTCAGAATTATCTTTTGAGGAATTTGAAGTAGCTTTGAATTCTGTGAAAAGAAACAAAGCAACAGGAGCAGATGAAATTAATGGAAACGTAATTATAGATTGTTTTGATATATTAAAACATATTCTTTTTAAAGTTTTTAGAGCTTCTATAAATCAAGGAATTTTTCCAGAACAATTAAAAGTTGCTAAAGTTACTCCTATCTTTAAAGAAGGTGACAGATCAAATATTAGCAACTATCGACCCATTTCTGTTCTTTCGGTATTTTCAAAAATTTTAGAAAGAATAATGTCTAATAGAATACACAAACATCTCAACAAAAATAACTTACTGTACAACAAACAATTTGGTTTTAAAAAAAATAACTCAACAGAGCATGCAATAATCCAGTTTGTGCATGAAATCTCAAAATCTTTTGAAAAATCACAGTATTTGTTAGGTATCTTCATTGACCTATCAAAAGCTTTCGACACGGTAGATCATCACATTCTGCTTCAAAAACTTGAATATTATGGAATTAATGGTATTGCCTTAAAATGGTTTAGAAGCTATTTAACAAAAAGAAAACAATTTGTAATTAGTAACGACGGCTATCAAAATAATTGTCTTGATATCGTCTGCAGTGTTCCTCAGGGTTCAATCCTCGGGCCCCTACTTTTCTTGATATATATAAATGATCTGAATAAAGCTTCTAACCTTATAAGCATTATGTACGCAGATGATACCAATCTATTCCTCTCAAACAGTAATATATACGAACTCTTTACTACTATGAATAAAGAATTAAAACATATATCAAACTGGTTTAAATGTAATAAGCTAACTTTAAATATTAATAAAACCAAATGGACTCTATTCCATTCGCATGCAAAAAAAGCGATTTTTACCAATAAATTTGCCGCAACTTTTATTGACGAAATTGAAATAAAAAATGATTCCGTTACAAAATTCTTAGGTGTTTATCTCGATGAAAACATCTCCTGGAATCAACATATTAATTATATATCTACTAAAATTTCAAAAAACATTGGGATTCTATATAAAGCTCGTAACTACCTAAATAAAAATTGCTTAAAACAACTTTATTACTCTTTTATCCACAGTAACATAAATTATGCCAACACTGCTTGGGGGAGTACTGTAAAAAGTAAGTTAAAACTTCTTTATCGTCGTCAAAAGTATGCGATCCGCATAATTAACTATGCCGATCGTTTTACACACACAAAACCTCTTTTTACTGAAATGAGATTGTTAAATTTATTTGAACTCAATGTATTTAAAGTTTTATGTTTTGTATATCTATGGAGAAATAATCAATCCCCTATCGTTTTTAATAATACTTTCAAACTCAAACCTAACAACAAATACGACATGAGAAACATAAACTTTTTAACAGAACCATTTTGTCACACAAAATTTAATCAATTTTGCATTGCTTATCGTGGACCCCACCTATGGAATAATATAGTTTTGCAGAATTTTGATTTACCAACTTCCTTTTATCTTTTCAAGCTCAATCTAAAAAAATGTATTATTTCACTTGATAATATACTCAGATACTTCTAATATTTTGAAAATTGTTATACAACTTGAATTCAGTACTTTCTTTATTTTAATTTTTACTTTATTTTTTAGTATCTTATACTGGTATTTATTTTGCTTGTTTGTGCTTTATAAGGTTCTGATGACAAGATCTTGTGATCTTCTTTCAGATCCTAGCTTATGTTTCATTGTAAGCAGTTTATGTATGTGCGCATCTACGCATTTGTATGTGTATATATGCTTATATTTATATATGTATGTCCGTGTTTTTTCTTATTTTAATTTAGTTGATAAATGTTGTAACACGAATTTAATTGTAACACGATATATATGGCATATATAATTGTACTTTGACATTTTAATGTAAGCAAAATTAAAAAAAAAAAAAAAAAAAAATCTTTGCAGTCGGAAAGTCACGTGGTTATGCAAAATAACAAAAGCGCCAGTTGTTACCATCTTGGATGGGGGAAAACAAATGATTAGTTGAGTTAATAAAGCAGGACAAATAGTACGAAAAAGTGATTTAAAGAGTTTAAAAAAAGAAATATCGGTTTACGAATATTTTGAAAAATTATATTTTAACGCTGCAGAAAGGTATATAAATAAATTTGCAATCCTTGGAATCAACCGATGTCTATACAAGTTCCTTGCAAATACTTGGAAAGATGATCAAACTGAATGACCATGAGTTCAATACCATGACGTTTATAATTATTTATTAAAAAGTCCTAACATATTTTCTTTTGAGGCTACAGGTAATTATGAAGCATTAGATGCTTATAAATATTTTGGCTTTGGCTAGATGCAGGAAGTTTTTTACAAGACATTAGGCTCTAATATTGTTTTTTTGAAAACACAAGTTGTCTGACTTGTGCGTTTAAAACAACAAAACCATCTTAGTCACCAGAGTTGACTAAAAATAACAAAACCGTCTTACAAAACATGTTATATATATATATATATATATATATATATATATATATATATAATATATATATATATATATATATATATATATATATATATATATATATAATTAATATATTATTTATATTTAGGGGTTGTCCATAAATTACGTCACGCAATTTTTGACCGTATTCGAACCCCCCCCCCCCTCGTCACAAAATCGTAACACTTAA
>NW_025896170.1:0-5000 GCF_022113875.1 Hydra vulgaris | reverse complement strand
AAGATAAAATAAAAATGAAAATGCAAATTGATGGAATAATTGTCTTCATTCATTTCATTACCAAAAGTTGCTCAAGAATTTGAATTTATAAATAGCAATGTTTAAATAGGATGATTTAAAAGGTAGGTCCTACATTTTAATAAAAACTTTAAATGCACAATATCTTGTGAAGACACTCTAGGTCTATGTTTTCTTCAATATTGCGAACCTACTTTTGTATCATTCAAAATATAGCTAACCGTCTGTGAATTCTCCAGTTACATCTTTTTAATTATATTAAATATGACTACAAGATTTTATAGAGTTATTAAATTAAAATCCATTATATTACCCAGATGTAGTTTCATATATGTCTTTTTTTGCAGATGTAGTTACATTTGGAAAAAAATAATATAATGCGTTATATTAACGAGATGTAGTTTCATATGGTTTTTTTAAGATGTAGTTACATCTGGAAAAAAATATTAAACTTAAATGCATTCTTTTAGCCAGATGTAATTTCATATATGGGTTTTTTTTCGATGTAGTTACATCTGGAAAATTCTTCCAAACATTGTTGGAGAAAAATTACCAGATGGATTACAGGCTGGGAGAAAATTACCAGATATAGTTACATCTTCCTAAAGATGTTGTTAGGGATCATTGAATTTCCAGATAATACTGAACAAATGTTGATGGAATAAAAAAAATACAGATGATCTTGAACAAAAGTATACAAATGATCATAGACTACTCTACAGATGTTGTTGGACAAATGTAGTAATCTTTTACTAGGTTTTATAATTAGGATAAAGTATTTTATTTGCATAATTAAATTGAACTGTATTAATAAAATTTAATTATCAAGTTTTTAATTAAGTTTATAAAATTTTCTTAAAATTAAAGTCGAAAGCAACAACAAGCTAACATCTAGTTGTATAAAACATCTTTAATAAATATTTTGATTGTGTTTTTAAAGCTGAATTAGGTTTTTCCAAGCTCTATGCAATCATGTTAATTATATACAAGTATGCAGCCAAAAAAAAAAATATCAATGATGGTAAAGGTATTTCTTAAGAAGTTAATATATTTTGCATTTTGTTTTATATATATAGTTGACGGGGTCTTTAAGTTAGACTTGGCAGTTCTGTTCTTTTTATATTCGATTTATAACGTTATGAAATAACGGCTTTTTTATGTATAAACATATTAAGTACAAAAAATTAATAATATTAAATATTAGGTACAAAAAGGATAATTATGCAGTAAACTTTTTGTAAAAACAAAGCAGTTTTAATTTTTATAGTTTTAATTATATGCAGAACCAGGAATAATAACATTATAAGTAGGTCCTCTTATATTTCTTTTAGAGCACAATCTCAGTGTGTATGCACTGTAAACAATAGTATCAACTATTGTTTACAGTCTTTCAGTATTTTAATGAAGAACGAAAAAAAAAAAAATTTGCAAGTTTAAAACATTTTTACAATCCAGTTATGTAAACAATGTCATAAAGTATATCTACACTTGAACATAAAATAATAAATTATTACATCATGTAGAATAATGCAGGATAACTGGATCTACAGCAAAATGTTGCATGGTTTGTTTTGTTTTCAAAGATACATATAAAATATATATATATATTTTTTTTTAAAGAAGTAAAAGTAATAGATGCAAAAACAAAAAAAAATTGCGAAAGCTACATCTGTTGTGTAGTCCTAGATCATTTATATTTTTCTTTAACTCCAACAATATTTGTCCAATATTATCTGGAAATTCAATGACCCTTAGCAACATTTTTAGGAAGATGTAACTACATCTAAGAATTTTCCTAAAGTCCAATAACATCTGGAATAATTTCTTTCAGATATTTGAAAGAAAATAATATATATATATATATATATATATATATATATATATATATATATATATATATATATATATATATATATATATATATATACATAAAATAAATACAATTAGATTTGAAACATAACTCGGAGTTTCACGCTTTATGCGATCATCAGACGTTACAAACAACCGTAACAACAACAAAAATTATATACAAAAATACAATACAGTGTTAGCTTAGATGACGTTAAAGTTGCAAATAACAAATTTGTTTTCGTGGCGACCTTTTGATATTAGTTCATTTCGTTTATTCAGTAGTTTCAAAGATGACGTGATGATATGGTATTTTTCGGTTAAGCAAAGGTTACATAACTTTCCTCCAGGTTTAAATGGTTCCGCCCTATCAATAACTTTCCACGTAAGAATAGGATATCCCTTTTTTTTCATTTCCCAGATATATTTCGAAAGTTCTGTGGTGTTAGCTTTACTTTCGTATTGAAAGGAATTTTTATGTTTGTACCAGCGATCTTTAAAGGTGTGTTCCGTTAGACCAATATAATTAAGACCACTATCCTGCGGTGATGTTTTTACATTGCAGACGTAAATTATATTTTTACTGAGACACATACCTTGCAAAGGACATTGAGAAGGTTGCCGGCAGTTACATGTTGGAACAATTGTGTTGGAAACATTAGATAATATTTTTTTATTGTGTGAATTAATAATATTGGTGATGTTAGGAAGGCAGCTATAACTAACTTTTAAATTATTCTTATTAAAAATTTTTCGAAACTTATGTGTTTTTGGAAAATGCTTTTCAATTAGATTTAGAAAATTTTTTGCGATGTTGGTTTTTACATTTTGTGAAAACGGAGGATTAAACCAAATAATGTTTCTTGATCTTGATTTTGGTTTTGATGAGGTAAGGTTTTTTTGAAAACTAATCTTTTCATTAAACCCACTTGCTGTTAACGCATTGTTATAAAATGGTGATGCTATATTAAAAACTTCCATGCTAGATGAAATATTGCTAATACGGTTAGATATCATAGATGGTATGGATTTAATAATATTAGGTGGGTGGTTAGAACTTGCGTTGATGTATAATGGGTGGTCACCTGGTTTTCTGTATGGTTGGAAAGTATTTTCTGTCAGGTTGAAGGTAACATCGAGAAAGTTTACAATTTTTAAGTTGGTTTTTATTGTAAGTTTTAGATTAAATTTCTCTTTAAAAAGATGAACGATGTTTTTCTTGATTCTCTCGGATTGCGGCCCATTAATCCCATGAAAACAGCAAAGGCCGTCATCTCTATATAATCCGACGTTTTGCAACCCATAGACTTGACTTAGAGTATGAAGAATGAAAAGGCCAACTAATTCACATACTATAGCCCCATCATAACTTCCCATAGTGACGTCAAAATTAGGATCTCCATGTTTTTTGACCCAGATAATATTGTCACTATGGGAAGTTATGATGCGGAACTATGGGAAGTTATGATGCGTCACTATGGGAAGTTATGATGCGTCACTATGGGAAGTTATGATGGGGCTGAAGTTAGTTCAGTCACTAAATAATAAAAAACGTTAATAATAAGCTTTCTTGGTTTTTATCTTGTTTTTTATTGCTTCTAAGTCGACCGATTGCAAGTTTAATTTGAAGCTTTTAACTGTAGTAGATTGACTAACTTCGGCTGGTAGACTATTCCATCCATCGACAACTCTATTGCTGAAAAAATATTGCCTTTTCAAACAATTTCTGACCAATTCGATGTTTTGCTCCTCTAATGTTAGCTGCAGGACCTGATGAGCAAGTAGAGTTCATTGTTTGATTTTGTTTAATATCAATGATTTCAATACCTTTAAATATTTTGAATTGCTGGATTAAATTGCACCTTAGCCTTCTAGTCTCCAAAGTAGTCAAACCAAAAATTTCCAATCTTTTTTTTTACTCAAGATGTCTTAGCTCCGGTATCATTTTGGTAGCTCTTCATTGGACTTTTTCTAGTTCATTAATATCTTTTGTATAATATGGACTCCATGCTTGAATTGAAAACTCCAAATTTGGTCTAACATATGTACAATACAGTGTTTTTATTAGATCTTTATCCTTGTACTTGAATGTATTACTTAGTAGTGAGAGTATACTATTTGCTTTACTAGCTGCATATTTTACTTGTTTGGCCCATTTTAAATCACTTGGTATATCAACACCAATGTCTTTTTCTAATTTTGACTTTTCAATTTCCATTAATGTATTGTTATCATTCATAAAATATGAATATTCGTTATTATTTGAACCAAAGTGCATAATTTTACATTTTTCAAAATTTAATCCTAATTTCCATTTTGTTGACCATTTGTCAAGTTTATTCATATCATTTTGAAACAATTGTGAATCATTTTGAGAAGAAATAGGTGCAATTATCTTATTATCATCAGCATATAAACGACATTCATTAATAAAATTTTCTGGTAAATCATTTATAAATACCAAAAAAAGGAGAGGACCTAGAACAGACCCTTGTGGTACACCACTAAGTACATCAACCCAATCTGTCGCATTTTCAACACCAATGTCTTTTTCTAATTTTGACTTTTCAATTTCCATTAATGTATTGTTATCATTCATAAAATATGAATATTCGTTATTATTTGAACCAAAGTGCATAATTTTACATTTTTCAAAATTTAATCCTAATTTCCATTTTGTTGACCATTTGTCAAGTTTATTCATATCATTTTGAAACAATTGTGAATCATTTTGAGAAGAAATAGGTGCAATTATCTTATTATCATCAGCATATAAACGACATTCATTAATAAAATTTTCTGGTAAATCATTTATAAATACCAAAAAAAGGAGAGGACCTAGAACAGACCCTTGTGGTACACCACTAAGTACATCAACCCAATCTGTCACATTTTTACCTAAAACCACTCTTTGTTTTCTGTTAGCTAAAAAACAGATTATCCACGTAAGAAGTTTACCAGAAATACCAAAATTCAATAACTTGGATAATAACTTTTTATGTGAAACACTATCAAAAGCTTTTTTAAAATCTGTGTGCAATGCATCTACCGGTGTTCTATTGTGGAACGCATCTGTTAAAATATCTAGGTATTCTAATAGGTTTGTTGTACAGCTCTTGCTTTTCATAAAACCA
>NW_025896169.1:0-28676 GCF_022113875.1 Hydra vulgaris | reverse complement strand
AACAAACGGATTTTTTTCGTTTAAATTCAATGGGTTTTTTCCTTTAAACAACGGGTAGTTTGGTCATCGGCAGCTGCCGTAACTTTTCCGTAAATAAACGGATATTTCCGTTTAAATTAAACTAAAATTGAAATAAATCATTTCTAGCAAATCTTATATAAATAAAATTAATGGCATGTCTTTGAAAATCTTTTCTGAAAATAAATTTTCTTTGATTTGGATAAAAAATATCAAAATTTCCGTGATTTACATTTCACTTTAACAGCAAATACACAGATAAATAAAAAAAATTATAAAGTAAAGAACAATTTCTAAAAAATTATTAACAATTTTGATAAAGTATATACAAGCACATAATAATATAATTATATTACATACTCCTATATACATTTACAATATAGATATACTTAAAAACTTATCTTTAAGTAATATATATTGGTTAAATAACAAATGTAAATTTAATTAAATCAAAATCAATCCAAATATACAAAAATACAATATTTCCTTTCTTTCCATTTTGAGTCAACTCTAAGTCTAAAATTAAAAAATAAATAAAGTTTTTGAGTAAGGAAAGATTTTAATATTTAACTAAGTAATAAATTATAAAAAAACACTTATTATGTGCAATGGTTACCTAAGAGTTGTTACTCAATATGAGTGATTTAACCAAGGCTAAGCAACAAACAACTCTTGATAAAGTTAAAAACTCCTTTGAGCAATAAATAAATACTTAAAATGAAATAAAAAATTAAATTTTAGTATGATACAAATAGGGTTTTGAAGTTTTGAATATAACAAATCTCAGTTTGTTTTTCATTGTAATGGTGATAAACGAATGCATTGTTGGCACCATTTTTGTTAAATAAATAAAAATCTTTTTAACTTCTTTAAAACCAAATTCCAATAATTACTAAATTTACTAACAAAATAACTCAACAATTTAACAATAAAACCCAAATTTTCTTTTCTTTAATGAAAACTTATCAAGTTTTTATTTTTATTTAATATGAACCCATTTCAAAAATCAAATTTAAAATTTATTAATAAAGATACTTACTTAGGTCTAAACTTCAGCCAGGTAACAAAAATTATAAAATATAACTATAATATAACAGAAAATAAAAAAATTATAAATGAAATAACTTTTACCTATCTGGTCCATTGTCATCACTAATAAAATAAATATATAATCAATGAAAAACTATTTATCATTTTTAAAAAAAGATAATTTTTTTTGTTTATACTATAGTTGAAAATTGTTAAAAACCAAAGTACAATACCTATCTTGGATCTTTTTTTGTTTTGTTTTGCAGAATATCTGCCTTGACTAAAATAAATATATTTAAAAAGTATAAAAAGTCTAATAATTTTGGAAAATAAAATTTTTATTTTCTTTTTGTTTTAACTATAAATAATGAACTTAATGATTAACTATAATACACATAACTAACTTTTTAACTCTTACACCTTTGAGTGCTTTTTTATCTAAATATAAACAAATATGAACACAAAAAAGATATAAATATTTTATATTAGAAATTGAAATCGAAACACTTTTAAAACTTGATTACTTTTTGTTTAAACAATATTTAACGATATTATTTATAATTTAATCCTATATTTAAAGTAGTTAGTAAAAAAAAAAGAATAATGTGAGCAAATCATTTTGACAAAAAAAAAAAAAAATTAAAAAAAAATAATTTATTGTTGGAACAACTTAGATATTGGTATAGAACGATTAAGAAACATTTAGAAAAGGAATCAATCGAAGTTTTAATAACCACTATTAGTAGAGTTTGGTGAGAATTAAATGAAAAGACGATTTAAATGGCAAAAAAGTTAAACATTAGTATTGACCATTAAAACTAAATCTATTTTAACTTTTTCAGATGAAAAACTTATTAATAAAAAGACAAACTACCAATTACTTCTTAGTTATCTAGAAAAGTTTATATATAAAGACAGTCAATTAAATGTAACATTGATAAAATGTTCAATTTACAAAAAAATTTTCAGAAGGATATTTACGTGCATTATCACAAGCACCGAGAGTGCATTATCATAAAAAGAATAACTTTTTAAAATCTATCATGGTATTGGTTACAGGGTTTATTCGATAAAGTAAAAGATATATATAGGAACATCCTTCAAGAACTAATAAATTAAGCATTGATGTCCAGGTCTAAACATTGTAAACATTGTATGATAACAAAGGTCATCAAATTGAACATTTATAGAAAAAAAAATTAAGAATAAAAAAAATGTCGCTTTATATATATATATATATATATATATATATATATATATATATATATATATATATATATATATATATATATATATATATATATATATATATATGTATATATATATATATATATATATATATATATATATATATATATATATATATATATATATATATATATGTATATATATATATATATATATATATATATATATATATATATATATATATATATATATATATATATATATATATATATATATATATATATATATATATGAATATAGAGATCAAACATCACCAAAACATATCTGATATTAAAAATTA
The DNA here is from genome assembly GCF_022113875.1 of Hydra vulgaris. Lineage (NCBI taxonomy): Eukaryota > Metazoa > Cnidaria > Hydrozoa > Anthoathecata > Hydridae > Hydra > Hydra vulgaris. The sequence continues at coordinate 26,101 of NW_025896169.1, read as the reverse complement.
GTTTACCTTTAAGAATCCTCATCATTGTTATTAAAACATTCTCAAAAAGATAAGTTTTTATTTTTTATGTGATAAATATAATAAAATCAGCTTATGTGAAGATAAAACATTGATAAAGAAAATAAAAAATTAGAAGAAATAACATAAAACTTACCAAAGCAGAGTATTTAATTTAATCTAAATATAATTTTCACAAAAATGTTTTTACATTTCTCTTAAATAAGTACAAAAGCATTATGAAATGTGCAAATAATCACTCAATCGTATATATATTCAGGAAATTAATTTTCTTGGATATTTACAAATAGTAATAAAATAATAACTTTAAACACCATTTAAGTATACATTTAACATTATAAGTATACAATTATATATATATATATATATATATATATATATATATATATATATATATATATATATATATATATATATATATTATATATATATATATATATATATATATATATATATATATATACATATATATATATATTTAGTAAAAATTTCAAATTGTTTAAATATTCTCCTATTAATTTATATAATGATATATAACAGGAGAATATTTAAACAATTTGAAATTTTTACTCACGTACCCATATATATATACATATATATATGGGTACGTGAGTAAAAATTTCAAATTGTTTAAATATTCTCCTGTTATATATCATTATATAAATTAACAAGAGAATATTTAAACAATTTGAAATTTTTACTCACGTACCCATATATATACATATATATATATATATATATATATATATATATATATATATATATATAATATATATATATATATATATATATATATATATATATATATATATATATATATATATATATATATATATATATATATATATATATATATATCTATATATATATATATATATGTATGTATATATATATATATATATATATATATATATATATATATATATATATATATATATATATATATATATATATATATATATATACTTATATATACATATATATATATATATATATATATATATATATATATATATATATATATATATATATATATATATATATATATATATACATATATATATATATATATATATATATATATATATATATATATATATATATATATATATATATATATATATATACATACATATATATATATATATGTATATATATGGGTACGTGAGTAAAAATTTCAAATTGTTTAAATATTCTCCTGTTATATATCATTATAAAGAGGACCAATACAGTATTTTAGAGGTGAAAAAATTATCAAAAACGAACAATTGGTTCAAATGTTATGACAGTTTAAGTACCGATTTTTTGATATATGGAATTGTTGAAGGTCATAATTATGTTTTTATTCACTTAAATTGTCATAACTTTATTAATTTTTATCGAAATACAAATACCTTGGTGTCAAAAGATAGGTGTAAGAGTGGACTACAAATTTTTGTTAAATTCTAACCACCGGGTGTATCAGATGGACAGAGGGGGTACAAAACCACCACCTTACCCGTATGAAACTAAACATTTTTTCTTGAAAAAAGACTTTTTTTTCACACAAAAAAGTCTTTTTTCAAGACATAAGTATTTTAAATATACAAAAACATAGTTATAAAATTATATTTAACCACCAGAGTATATGAGAGGCGTATGTTAACGTTGGAGGTAGGTGTGGTGGTGATGGTTTGATACACCCTAGTATCAAAAAAGACTTGTGTTCATAAATATTTTTATCTTTACTAAAATGAATTCAATTAGTATACAATATAAAATTATGTTCTACAAGAATTTACGTGGTGGTACTATTACGAATTTAAGTCGTGTTTACATCAATGTATGGGAGGGGCGAATAACTCTCCCTCCCCCCCCAAACTAAAAAAAAAAAAAAATTCAAAAAAATTAAAATGACACAACTATGTTTCCTAAAGTCCCAAAACAAAGTTTTTTTCTGTAAAAAGGTTCTATAAATTAAAAGTTTTTTTCTGTAAAAAGGTTCTATAAATTAATATTGGACAACCACCAAACATTGAAGGTAAGTGTAAAAATCATGTTAAATGTGTTGACCATGTTTTAACACACCCTAATATTGCAAAAAAAATTTAATTATGAAATATTTGATTGGTTATTTAAAGAACAACAACAAAGAAGTAAAAAATATATCTAACCCAGTAAAAGTTACATTTTTTTTAAAAAAAAAGCATTTTTGATTAACTGGAGAATTTTTGGTTAAAATATTCTCATTCAGAGTGACTTCTATTATCAGTCAATAGTGGTAAAAAAGAAATCAAAACAAGGTATTTACCAACCTTAGTTAGGCTGTTTCAAACTAAAAAATAAATAAAATGTTATTAACACTAAATAATGTTTGATTATTTTAATGATGCTTTGTTTCATAAAGTTTTTTCTTAGCTTTTAGTGAATGATTACAATTATAAATTATACTTATGAAATTATTTTATAATCATTTTTAACAATAGACACTGCGTGAAGGTAAGCCAGAGCCGTCTTTCATAATTACATAGCAAGTTACAACACTTGCAGTACTTTTGTTTAGCAAGTCACATCACTTGCAGTACTATTTTTAGCAAGTCACAGCAAATGCAGCACTTTTTTTTAGCAAGTTACAACACTTAAAGTACTTTTGTTTAGCAAATCACAACACTTGCAGTACTCTTTTTTAGCAAGTCACAACACTAGCAGTACTTTTTTTTTAAAACAAGTCACAGTACTTGCAGTTTTTTAATCTATAAATTTCAAATTTATATATTTGCAGTGTTTTAACAAAATAATATCTAGTCAACTCTCTGGAAACAATATCTGCAACAAGCTAAAACTTTTTCATGCAATGTTCTACAGCTTTGATATCCATTTAATTAACCAACCTTTAATAATTTTTAAATCTTTCAAATAGCACTTTGGCTGTTTCAAACTAAAAAAACAAATAAATTGTTATTAAAAAGAAATAATAATGGTTTGTTTATTTTTTATCTCATATAGTTTTGTCTTGGCTTTTAGTGAATGATTACAATAATAAATTTCTTTTGGCTAGTCACAACACTGGTAGTATTTTTCAGCAATTCATTTGTAGTACTTTTTTGGCTAAAATTTCAAACTTGTACTTTCACAGTGTTTTATTAATATAATATAAAATTAATAAAATTGTAACTCTTCTGAAATAACATCTGCAACAAGCTGGATCTTTTTCATGCAATGGTCAACAGCTTCCATATACGTTTCATCATCTTTCCAGTAAGAAATAGTGTAAACTAAGTCATTTTTTCAACTAAATACTTTTTTTACTCTGCCATTACACAAAACAGACTTGGATGTTTAGGGTCATATCATTCATGCTATAGTTTTTTGCCTACAATTCTTCAATACATGATATCTTCTAAATTATAAAATTGGTCATAGGCAAATTTTTGTATGAACCTATAATTTCATCATAATTCAATTTGGATAGCTAACGCTCTAACTTTTTTTGCTCTAACTTTTTTCTGTTTCATCGATTTTTTGGCACTTGAATGCCTGTCTTTGGGAAATATTGGCTCTAATTTTAGCCTGATGCAATCAATTGCTAACTCTATATATACGTGTTACATGAACTTGCATTTAATTACTTTATCTCTCAAATTAATAATATAGAAACGTTACCAGCTGCAACTTTTGACAACTCTGCAACAGATGACAAGGATATTAAAGATTAAATAATACAATGACACAAAAGATTAAATGGTACATGTAAATATTACATATTAAATATACATATATAGTACATATTTAATATACAATAACATAATACAAATTAAATAGTATAATACTGCATAATCCACAAAATCAGACTATATTTCTCAATACATACACATAAAAATACACATTAATCTCTTAATAAAGTAAAAGACTAAATACTAAAATAATAAATTGCAAAAAAAAACTGACTTAACCTCTCAAAAGTATCATCTTAAAAACAAATGAAAAACTTTTTTTAACAAAATAATAAAAACATTTGTCAAGACGAAATCTATTGATCTTAAGTTAAAAAAAACTGAATATTGAATGTGTAAAATAACTAACCTGATATATATCAGTATATATATATATATATATATATATATATATATATATATATATATATATATATATATATATATATATATATATATATATATATATATATATATATATATATATATATATATATATATATATATAGTATATATATATATATATATATATATATATATATATTTATATATATATTATACATAAAAGTTGAATAAGGTTGCTAACATATATTAGTTATATATGACCATATTATATCTGTATCAACTGTAATAAATAATATAAATATAATAATATAAATATATAACTGTAATAAATAATATAAATATTATTTATTACAGTTGAAAGATTAACAGTTAATCATTAAAAAAAAAAGTCTAGTTTTTACCTAGACTTTTTTAGAAAAAGATGCATGATACAACAAGTAGTAGCATATTGCAATTGTTATTGGAGAGACTTACAATGTAAGATAAAATATGTTATAATATTACAAATATGTCAGTTGCATTTTTAAAAAATACTAAATACTAAAATAATAAATTGCAAAAAAAAACTAAGATAAAATATGTTATAATATTACAAATATGTCAGTTGCATTTTTAAAAAATACTAAATACTAAAGTTGAATTTTAAAAAATTCAACTTTAAAGTAGGAAACATTACAAGTTTACATTGAAGGCAAATAATTTATAAATAATTTAATAAATAAGAAACAATATTAAAAACTTTTATCAATATCTCTACTTTCCATTTTATTTAATCTAAAACAAAAACTGAAAATTTTATTTAATCAAAATCAAATATAAACAATGTTTATTTAACCCCTCTGTCTCCCGCGACCACTTCAGCAAAGTGAAAATTAGGTACCAAAAGTGCGACAAAAAATAGACACCCTGCTACAACTTTTTTTTCAATGAAATTTTTCAGGTGCATAGATAAATGAAAAACTTAAAAAAAAGAATAGTATAGAAAAAAAAATGAGCATATCTTCGACATTAATTTCATGCCCAAAGTACAACAAAGTTTTAGACATCAAAAAACTCAATAAGAAAGCCATCTAGTAAAATAATAAACCTCACAGTAATAAAGTTTAACTATTCTAGTTTCTAAAAATAATCTATACTGGTATTAAACTCTAAAAAGTTTTTTAACTAAACACGTCTTCCCTACGCTACCTAAAAAAATATCTAAAAAGCGTGGCACAGTTTTTTAGCACAATATTCGGTTCCGTAAAACGGATATTTCCACGTACCTAATATATATATATATATATATATATATATATATATATATATATATATATATATATATATATATATATATATATATATATATATATATATATATATATATATATATATATATATATATATATATGTATATATAAATATATATATATATATATATATATATATATATAAATATATATATATATATATATATATATATATATATATATATATATTATATAAATATATATATATATATATATGCATATATATATATATATATATATATATATATATATGTACATATATATACATATATATATATATATATATATATATATATAAATATATATATATATATATATATATATATATATATATATACATATATATATATATATATATACATATACATATATATATATATATATATATATATATATATATATATATATATATATATATATATATATATATATATATATATATATATATATATATATATATATATATGTATATATATATATATATATATATATATATATATATATATATATATATATATATATATATATATATATATATATATATATATATATATGTTTATATATATATATATATATATATATATATATATATATATATATATATATATATATATATATATATATATATATATATATATATATATATATATATATATATATATATATATATATATATATATATATATATATATATATATATAAATGACCAAAAATTTTTTTTTAACCTTTTTGTTATTCCTAAGGTCTAAATGTGTTCATTTATGAAAAAAAACATTGTTCTAAAAAAATCAGTCAAATCGGTTAATATTTAGAGGTCGCGCTGGGGCGATCTTTATACCCCTCTAAAATTGGAGTTTTCAAAAGTTCAGTAAAATATTGACCTTCGTTTTCTGTACACATGTCGGTTATTTACCGTTCGATTTTAATAAAGTAAAAACGAAAATAAAGCTCTTATTACGCATAATAATTTTTATTAAACAACATTTCTTTTTTAAATGCATATTAAAGCGGGAAAATAAATCGCAAACTAAGCTAAATTTCATTATACTTTATTATATTGGTTTATTATATGGTTTAGTTCAGTTCGAGACTTTATCGAGAGTGTTGTGATTCCTGAAATAAAATTACAATAGTTTATCTATTTTGCTTGACTAATAATATTAATTACAGTATTTTAAGAAAGTGATATAATTGCGAGTTTCAACAAAACTAATTTTGTTTGGAAATATTGGAGACAACAAAATATATTTTCATTCATACACTGTATTAAAGAAAATTTAAAAAGGTTGCAGTCGCAGTGTCAACACTCAGTTTTACAGCAAAATGGTTAATTGGTCAACCAATATCAATGTTTCCCATCTTAAGCTTCCAACGATTTTGGAAGTATTAAATTGTTTTTTCTTTCACCATGAGGTGAAACGATTGAGTAAACATGAAAGTTCGGTAACAGTTATCAAATCAACTTGTGAAATTCGGGAAAAAGCTTAAATTCCTACAAAAAAGGAAATAAATTCCTAAAATTCCTATTAAAAGACAGAAGTAAGAAGTCAGCTGTTGCTAGAAGCAAAGTAACAGACTATGAAAAGAGAATTATGAAACTTTTTGATATTGCTCCAACTAATGTTTTTGATTTAATAAAAATTGCTGAAGACCGCGATTTCCTCATAGATCAACGAGATGATAGAAACATGGTCTTGGGTTCCATTGATAAAGATGAAGCAGAGAAAGAAGAAAAAAAAGTTTGCAGAGAGATAAGTTTGGATAAACGTTTGCAAAAAGAAGCGTTAAGGAAACAACGCTCTGAAGAAGTAGTTGTTCTTTAGAATTCACCTTCGCCTTCAAGTTCTGCTAGTAGCGATCATGATGATATCGTAGTTTTGAAAGGAAAAGATGATGTTGCAGAAAGCTCCGATCTGAAAAGGATGCCTTCTATAAAAAAAACTTATTACCCCTGAAGTTTTCGCTTCCTTAGATAGAGGAAAAGTAGGCAATCGTGACGCAATGCGAGCTATAGCAGCTACAATGCAAAGTTTAGAAGCTCTTATTGAAGAGTTCTCTATATCTGTTACTACTTTTCATAGGGCAAGAACTGTTTATCGTGAAACTCATTACAATGAAACAAAAGAAAATTTCAAACCGGATGTACCTCTCGTAGTTCGTTGGGAAGGAAAAATGATGGCAGACATTACTGGAAATGGAAATGTTGAGCGTTTGTCAATTTTATTAACAGGGCGTGGTGTTGAAAAACTTCTGGGAGTGCTAAAACTTTCTGATTCAAAAGGAGAAGCCAATGCTACTGCAGTTGCAGCCTCCCTCCATGAATGGGACGCTTCGAATCTTAATTATAATCTCTGTGGCATGTTGTTTGATACCACAGCTAGCAATACAGGATCTGAGAAAGGTCCTTGTAATTTACTTGTAGAAAAATTAGGAAAAGAATTATTGAATTTAGCTTGTCGTCATCACATTACTGAAATTGTTGCAGGATCTATGTTTAAAATTTATTTTCCAACAACGTCCGGACCAGATGTTGCTATTTTCAAACAATTTAAAAAAGTCTGGAAGAAAATAAAGAAAGATGATTTTAGCCTAACAGTGCAAGATGAAGAAGCTAAAAAATATCTTTCAAACGTCTCGATTGAAAAAAAATCGTCTAAAATTAATTACTTAAAAATATGTTTGCAAGACTCACAGCTACGAGATGATTATAAAGAACTTCTTGAATTATGTCTAATATATTTAGGAGAGCAACCTCCTAGTGGAATAAGATTCAAAGCACCTGGAGCCTTCCATCATGCTCGGTGGATGGCAAAGTTTATTTATTCAATTAAAATATGGTTATTTAGAGATCAGTTTAAAATGGCGCAACATGAATTAAACGCAGTAAGAGATATTAGCATGTTTGCTGCGTTAATATATGTTCGACAGTGGTTTACTGCACCACTCAGTGCCTCGGCCCCATTTAATGATTTAGATTTTCTAAAAAATATTGAGGAATATCGTGAAATGAATAAAAATATAGCGACCGCTGCCACCAAGGCAATAAAGCGGCGTCTATGGTATTTAAGTGAAGAACTTATATCTTTGGCCTTTTTTAGTGATGATGTAGAGATTGAAGTTAAGAGAAAAATGATAACTGCCCATCAGCGTCAATGCGTAGACAATAATAGACCATCAAAGAAATTAGCATATATTACAAATGTGATGAGTAAATCCCTTGAGGACTTTGTAACGTGTAAATCACTTTCAATTTTTAATTTCTTAAGTATTTTTTCATGAAGAGGATCCTTCAAACTTGAAAAACAATGAGTCGTATGCCGACTCTAAAGAAGTAGTGAAGTCTTTTAAAGTTGTTAATGATTGCCCCGAAAGAAGGGTGAAGTTAGTACAAGACTTTAATGCTGTCTTACCAGATGCAAAAAAAAAAAAAAACAGGGCTTTCTTACCAGATGCAAAAAAATCAACATTAAGTGCTAAACAAACCAGGCGACAATGAGCAGCTGTTGTTGTTTAATGTTGTTTAATGTTGTATAATAAAAATTATTATGCGTAATAAGAGCATTATATTCGTTTTTATTTTATTAAAATTGAACGGTAAATAAACAAAATGTGCACAGAAAACAAAGGTCATTATCTTACTAAACTTTTGAAAATTTCGATTTTAGAGGGGTATAAAGATCGCCCCAGCACGACCTCTAATTATTAACCGATTTGACTGATTTTTTTAGAACAATGTTTTTTTTCATAAATGAACACATTTAGACGTTAGGAATAACAAAAATTAAAAAAAAGTTTTTTTGGATCATTCTAATATATATATATATATATATATATATATATATATATATATATATATATATATATATATATATATATATATATATATATATATATATATATATATATATATATATATATATATATATATATATAATATATATATATATATATATATATATATATATATATATATATATATATATATATATATATATATATATATATATATATATATATATATATATATATATATATATATATATAGATATATATATATATATATATATATATATATATATATATATATATATATATATATATATATATATATATATATATATATATATATATATATATATATATATATATATATATATATATATATATATATATATATATATACCTAGCCAACATTGACAGACGGCTACCGTATGGTTTTTGTCTGGGCTTAAAAATTTAACTTTTATGCATTACATTTTTTGAATACATTATATTTACATTGTAATTAAAAAGAATTTTTTTTTGATGTGTTTTGTCACTGTAAAACTCATTTCATTGTAATGTAAATAACATGTAAATTTCATTTATTTATTATCATTATAAAAGAATTTTTATATATACATATAAATACATATATACTATTTTTTAAATGAATTTATAAAGTTCAACATATTTGTTGAACATATGTTCCAGAAACTATTAAACCTGTAGTAAATGTTCCATTGAGACACTGTTTGCATTTTTTAAATGATCAAAATATAAAGTTTTGTTTCTGCTAGTCACTAGCAGAAACACAACTTTATATTTTGATCATTTTAAAAATGCAAACAGTGCAAACTAGCAGCTAGTGATATAATTAGATAATAAATGGTTTGAGTTTAATTAAAATATTAGTTTAGTCAGAAGCATTTAAAAAGAGCAAACAGACGAATAGAATGTAATGGATAGGTTATATTTAGGGAATTAAAAGCTTTTAAATCGTTTTTACAGATCCACTCTTTTCCATTAATTTTTCTATATTTTATGCAAGCAAAATGACTGATGTTAACGAAGTTTACCCACCGTCAGATATAAATAAAGATATAATTAGATGTATAAATGCAAAAATATGGCTTTATTGTTATGCATCAACCTCATTTTTTAATCATTGATATTTTTTGATTTTGATTTAAAACTGTACACTTGCAATATAAACAATAATTTCATAATATACATAATAATAACTTATACTTACAATACCTATACTTGTAAATACTTGTAATTAAATAATTATTTTTATAATACTGATAAAATTTTTTATTAATATAAACTTTTGCATTCAAACTTTACTCATAAAACTTTAATTTAACTTAATAACTTTTACATAAATAACAATAATTAAAAAAAGATGTTAGTTATTATATAGATTATAGCCATATGCTTATTTATTATAATTGAGTTACAGTAAGTTAAACAATATAAAATGTTAAGTTCCAGGCAATAGGTCTTATATGATATGTATCTTATGTATATCTTGTATTTTGCAGCATGTTAAAGAATATTTTTGCATGGTGCACTCTGACTGTTGAAAATATTTGCATATTGATATGAGTAAAAGTGACTTCAACAACCAGAATGTATTTTTGATAAATGTTAATAATAACAGGTTAGTATATATAATTATAGTAATAATGGCAATAACTTTTTATTATTAGAATTAGTGAGAGACTTATGTATAATAGAACTACATTAACTTTGGGGGACAAATATAATAACTTGAGTAAATATTACCGTTGTTTATAACCTCGATTAGAGTAATGTAAGTAAATATTATTTTTATCTAAAGAATATCCGGCAAAATTCAATATTTCCTAAGTATTAAATATTATAAAAAAACATGTCTTTAAAAAAATTTTTTTAAATGTATCATAAAGTAAAAAAATAAGTATTTGAGTATAAAAAAAAAAAAACATTTATTATTATAATGTATATACATCACATTAACTATGTTGTCTATAAAGTAGGGGTTGCAGCTGATATTTCAGCTTCAGCTATAAACTCATTAGCTTCAGATTAATGCTGAAGCTGATCAAGTCAGTTTAATCATCTTGATAGCTGATAGTAAAAGAGAATAATACTCCATAAATATTTTATATAAAATATATTTTTATATAGGAATTTATTCAATGAAAATCTAAAATAGTGACAAAATTTAAACATACATGTAAATTTTAAATAAAATTTGCCAAAAGTTGTTGCTATTTATAAATGTTGCCATCAGAGCCTAGGCCTAGGACTTACAATATTAGGGGACCCAACTTATGTTTTTAGAAATTTGTTTAAAAAGTGGTGCCCAAAAATCTAATTCCATTTTTAATTATCTTAAAGGGACCAACTATCTTTTGTTCAAAAAGATTACACTTTGCAAGTATTTCAAAGATAAAAAAAAAAAAGGTAGATAAAACAATAAAAAACTTTATTTTTTTTTTAAAACATATTTTTCGTCAGAGTGGATTTTTATTGCTAGATGAGGATGTTCGTCTAATAATGTAGCTGCATCCAAACATATTAAACTTCATATTAAATTTGACTGTTAAGACGGCATATAATGTTTTTACAGAAAGTTGCAACTTCTCACTGCTCCAATAATCATTTCTTAGTGAAAATACCTTTTCAACAGCAGCATTAGTGCCTGGACAACATAAAGAAATTTCTGTTAAAACTTTTAAATTTTCATGTGGTATATTTTCTACTCTAAAATGCCGAAAGATTTCTACCCATCTTTTTTCATTTTTTCTCATTGTTCCATTTCTTTAATTTTTCTTCATTTAAAAATAAATTTACTCTTCCGATTTATAGGCTTTAATATAGCCTTTAATATTGTATATAGTAGTGTATGTATATATATTTTTATTTAAATTTGCCTTTAATTTGTTTTTTTATATTTTTCTGCAAAAAAATTTTTCTGTCACTTTATCCTTCTGAACTTATGTGATTAAGTTTTTGTTTTCTCTTACATATTTTCTCACTCATCTTATCTCATCCGTTCATTTTCTCTTTTTTTTTTTTCATTTTTCTTAGCATTACTCATTTATATTTTTGTGTTAATTCCAACTTTTTAAATAGTATTTTTCCTTATACTTCTTTTTTTATTACTTGTATTAATGTAGCTTTCTTTCTTTCTTATTATTTTTTATTTTATTTGTTTATTTTATAAAGGTGTCGCTCCATTGACTTGTTTTTAATATGAGTGACACCGAACATAAATTTGTAAATTGTAATTAAGTTTGTAATTTTTGATTTTATTGTTAATTAACCATAAGCGCATGCGTAGTAAGTACAGTAAGGTTTTTTTATCCTTTTATTTAATTAAATAAATGGATAAAAAACTTTGCTGTACATACTACGCATGCCTCAAGACTGTCAAGCATGGCATACATACTGCACATCAAAGATCAGCCTGGGGATTACATATGCAAATGTTGGATCCATCTCTTTTCACAAATGTAATTTTGACATTGTTAGAAAAAGAGGTATGTAGTATTTATCTTTCTCTCCAGGTTCATAAAACGGCCTCTCAATGGTGTTGAAAATGGCAGCCATATGTGCGTTCAAAATTTATATCACTGTCAAACTTGTATCTGGTGTTTGCCCTGTCCTCTGACGGGCTGGAATTGTGTTGAAAATGGCAGCCATATGTGCGCATGAAATTCAAATTACTGTCAAAATAATTTTAAATATTTAATTAATAAAATTGAAATGAAATAATATTAAAAAAAATGTTTTAGAAATACAAATGAGTACTTTCAGAGTACAGTGTTTGAAAAAAGTAAGGTTTGCGAAAAAAGAGTAAAAAAACTCAGTAAATGAGAAAAGCAGGTCACCTTAATTAACTACATAACCTTTAGGTAGATTTCAAAGTTCTTGCAAAAGATGGTTTTATCTATGAAAATATTGTGTTTAAAATCAATCTTGCTGTTATCATATGTTATGCACCAGCTAGAGCATTTGTAAAGTGTATTAAAGGACACAATGGTTATAACTGATGCGAATGTTGTGCTTAGAATGGAGAGTGGTGTGGCAAAATAATTCTCCTACATATTTCAGTAATTTTAAGCACTGATTCAGATTTTTTGTCACTAAAAGCATTCTGAACATCTTCGTGGTGTGTTAAATTAAATTAAATTTTGACATGGTGACTGGGTCAATTAAAAAATGTTTGTCTAGGGGGCTCATTTGCAAATTTAGGGGCCCTTTTACAAATGTAAGAATTTTTTTTTTTTTTAAGATTTTTATTTAGATTTTCATTTAGTTTTTAGGAATTTTGGGGCCCTTATGACAAGTTTTTATTTGGAATGGGGGGCTTGTATCTAGTAGCCATGGCACTGTATATAAGGTATATACAATATATATCAAATTATATACAATATAAATAAAATATATTTATTTAATAATTTTATATAATTTATTTATGAGTAACTAAAGGAATGTTATCAATTTATTATATGAATCATAAGCATGTGCTTATCTATTTACAAGTACCTTTGATGGTGAAAATTACATTTTTTATCTGAAGAGAGTTGGGAGAAATTGTAAGAGTTTTATAACATATTAAAATTAATGTATGTGTTACCAATAAAATTTAAAACTAACAGTTAAACTTAATTTTTTACAGTTCATATTGAAACGAGATATTGTTTAAAGAGGTTTTCAAAGAAGTCGTTTTAACAACAATGGAAAAGCTTCCAATTCCCGAGATAAACGTGAAAGCATTTGATACATGACTAAAGAATCGTTCAAAAGTTTGCTTAATTTTGATAGTGTAATTTTAATTACTATTTTTTTTTGAAATAAACCAATCAATTTATATATAAATTTGCTTTTTCTGTAAATTTTAAACATTTAAACGTAGTTTTGCAAGATTTGCAATGGGTAAACCTCGTGGGACCCTTACGGGAAACCCAGCGGGCATACCCATACGGGCCCTAGAAGAAAACCGCGGCCATGATCCGGCGGGTTCCCGATGGGTTTCCCATATGGGTCCCATTTGCAAACCCAAATGGGTCCCTTACGGTTTTAAAGTACGGGATTTGACTGGGACCCATACAGGATACCCGGCGGGCTAACCCATATGGGTCCCATATGGAAACCGCGGTCATGATCCGGCGGGATACCGTTGGTCTTCCCATACGGGACCCAGTTGACGACCCGTATGGGCCCCGTACGGTACCCGTATGTCAATGTTGGCTGGGTATATATATATATATATATATATATATATATATATATATATATATATATATATATATATATATATATATATATATATATATATATATATATATATATATATATATATATATATATATATATATATATATATATATGACCAGGTTTTTTTCACAAATACACGGGCAATTAATAAACTTTTTATTTTGTTTGAATTATTTATCAAAGTTTAGACCTTTAATGATTTATTTTTCTTCTTCACGGCAACAGCATTCATTATTATAAAGTTTCGAAACCATACTTAAATGAAGTGGTCATTTTTTTTGATAGCATTGTTTACGGTAGTATAATATAGCAAAAATTATTCGGAAAATATAGCTTTATAAAAAAATATTTACTATTTTTTATTTTTAAGTGTACACATATATTTCTGCGAATGGCGCCATTTTAAAAGTCTGTACATAATAACAAAACACACCTTATAATAAGCAGTAATTATTTTACTTATCAAATAATCTTGTGAAAAATAGTTTTGCAGATTAGTATAAAAATTTTTAATAAACAAAACATAAGGTTGTAAATTTAAGACGAACACGTCTCTGTAATTAAAATTTATTAAAACTCTTTTTAAAAATGTTTAAATAAAAAAATATTTTAGGATATTTTCAAAACTACAATATGAATATCAAGTTAGTTTTACGGCGTATGATTTACAGTGAAGGGATGAATCCGCTCCAGCACTCCGTTATTTTTGCAATTACGTTTTTCTCTGTAAGTTGTTATTTTTTTTAATTATAATTTTAGTTCTGAAAACTATTCCGGTAAACTCAAGTTGTTTTTAGTGTTGTGACCAATACTAAAAATTGTAACTAACTAAACCAAAAAAACCCTAGCTATAAGTAGTAAACTAACTTATTAATAGAACTAACATTATAGTTTAACTATTTTTAGTCGACAAACGTTTTAGTCAAACTAAAGTTAGTCCATTAAATTTTTAGTTTAACTAAAATTATTTGAGTAGTGTTTTAGTTAACTAAACATATATATCAATTGTGTAATATAATCAATTTGTTTTATATAGTTGTAATTAATTATAATGAAATATAGTATAATTAATTAATATATAGTATAACTAATTTGGATTCTTGATATTATTTCACTTTATTTAATAAATTTATTAAATACATAATTGTTTTACAGAAAAATACCGCAAAAATATCATTTAACTTATTTTTTCTCTCAGTTTTTGGTGCCAAAAATATACAAGATAGTTTGCAAAAATTTATTAAAAGCTCCAAAAACCGAATGATAAAACACAAATATCTTTAAAATAAAATAGGCAAAAGAGGAGGTTGAAACCATTTTCAAAATGAACTTTTTTAAAGAATGCATTACATAAAAAAAAGTTATTTAATTTGGCTATAAAAATTGCCCATACTCCTCAGTATTATGGTTATTATGCCAAAGTAATTTTTATAAATCTGGTTATGCGTTAGTTGTGAAGTGGTTAGATTGCTTAGTATTTATTCATTTACCTTTAGATATTGCTGTAAGTTAGTAAACGCTAGAGAGTAGTCCATTTTTAAGTTCACATTTGAAAATTTGAAATCCCCCCTCAAAGAACTTAAGCACCCCTCTATCCTGTTTTGTTAACGTAATTAATCGACGGCCCCAGTTTTTAAGTTTGTTTTCAAGGTTTTTTGAGCAAAGGTTTTCAATTTATAGTTAAAGTGAATTATATATTTTAAACAATATTTATATGAAATCAATTTAGAAAAAAAGATAATATTTTTAAAAAAGGTGTCTTGTGCAAAATTATTTTCTGATTGCTTTTATATAACACCTGCACTCATTTTTTGATGTAATAATTTGTTATTTATCTCGTTTAACACTCAAAAAATCACAGCTATATACGCTGATGACAATTAGACTCTATAAATTAGGCATTTAAAGTTTTTATTATATTATTACTGCTTAATTGAATATATATCTAGTTAAACTACCTTTTTCTTTTTTTTAAGAATTAAAATCATATTAACTAATTATGTGTCTGGCATAAAATATTAGCTGTTTTCAAATAAATTATTCTGCTAAAAACCGATTATTTCAATCAGAAAAAAACTTGAGATGGGGAAACACTAGATACAAACAAAACATTAATACTACCTTTATAAGAAATATTTTGAAATTTCTCAATTTTAAATGAATTTCAATGAATTTTTCTAATTGATATCATATTTTTTATCATGTTCATTAAATTTGTCAACACAAATATTTTAAAGAATGTCTTAGTTAAAACCATAAAGTATTGGTGTTCTACTTTATCTAAATAAAGATAAAGAATTCTTCTAAGCAATGTTTGTAACTTTTTTTTTTTTTTTTTTTTTCACGATAACACTTTGAATCGAACAGACGCGTTTTTACGTTATCATAAGGGCAAAAAATTTACATTGGCACAATTAAAAGAAATACTCGAAATTCACGAAAACATCTTTATAAAAATTTTTATGATCGAACGGAGAAACTAAAAAATTAAGTAATCAACTTAAATGAAGAAAACATGATATTGAAAACGTGATACTAAGTTTTGATATAACATATTGTTATTATTGTTATTGTTGTTATTTTTATTTTTTTTCTAAGGTAATAAATTTACAAATAGAATAATTAGGTATATAAAATTAGCCTATCAAACTTTTGTTCTATTTTATCTTTTTGTTTCGTTCTAATTGTTTATATGCAATTATACATTTGATGTACGCAATATGCATTTAGATGTTTTTGAAACATTGTGACAGGTATTGAACACACTATTTTAGATGGTAAAATATGCTATAAATTTATGAATTGCATAATGAAAAAGTTTTTTGGACATCTGTCTTACAAAACATTTTTTTCAATTTATAAGCATGACCGCAGGTTAAGTTGGGGTTAGTCATAATGGAAGAAAAAATACTATTCTAAACTAAATATATAATCTATATATTAAATTTAAGAAACCGCCATACTGACACGCGTGCTATTACAACTCAAATTAATTGCTTAATGTTACCATACCTTCTGTGGTTACTATGATGAATATAACGGCCGTGCAGATGGCATAACTCTAACACAGGTGTTGATGGATAAAATACTAAATGGTATTTAATGAGGAAACAAAAGAGTGGTAACTACATTTATAAAGATTGTGAATACATTTTTATGTTTCTGCCATGTCATTACGTAAGAAAGGATAGCTCATGCTAGTTAAATTTAGTCGCAAAACTCTTTGGTTTTAAGTGAGTCCAGTCTGGCTAATAACATATTTAATAGACTTACTTAGAATAATTTTAATTAGTGTTGATCTTTTTAATGCCTAGGATAGTAGGCAGAGCTGCAAGAAACAAGGTGAGAATGAAAAAAGGAAAATAAACAAAGTGTTATTCTTTGTACTTACAAAATAAATGTCAAATTACTGTCAATGAATATCATAAAGCCTTTATTGACGAGAGAGTGTTTAAGATTAATTGATGCATTGATATTTGTATCAACGAATATATAACTGAATTTTGTGTTTGTTGGTCCTAAGAGCATAAATTTAAATTTTTTTACATTAAAACTTAGTTTTCATAATTTTGCCCAGAAAGCTTTTAATATATCTCGATATAAATTTTCTATAATGTCCATATCTTTTTGCAGGATATTGCATGGTGAGCTATCAAAAAGCAAGCTGTATAACTTAGTATCATCTGCAAATACAGATATAACATCTAAAACCAAATCAAAAAAATCATTAGTATATATCTTAAAATTAAATAATGGGGGACCCCACTATTTACTAAGATCCATTCTGAGTATGTACCACCAACAATGATACTCTACTGTCAATCTCTTAGGTAACATTCAATCCAATTGTAGAGTTTGTTATCTATTCCATAAACTTTAGATTTTGGAAGTAGAAGATAAATGTGAAATATGTCGAAAGCTTTTAATATATCTAGATATAAATTTTCTATAAAAGTTTTATTCTCGAAGGCTATTGTCCAAGCGTCAATCCTCAATAAAGTTTATTGCATTTTCACAGTCGCATTTATATAATTTATTACTAATTCCAGCAATACTTATTGCGTGAATTTTACTTTAATCTTGTTTAACTATTGTTAATATAATGTGATTTAGCAGATCTAGTTTAATTTATTGATTTGTTTTTTACCTATAACATTGCATTAAACTATTGTATAAAATAAAATGCTATATAAAATAAAAGATTTGCGTGCGTGTGTGTGTGTGAAGGTCAATAATATATATATATATATATATATATATATATATATATATATATATATATATATATATATATATATATATATATATATATATATATATATATATATATATATATATATATATATATATATATATATATATATATATATATATATATATATATATATATATATATATATATATATATATATTAACGGTATCCCGCCGGATCATGGCCGCGGTTTCCATATGGGACCCATATGGGTTAGCCCGACGGGTATCCCGTATGGGTCCCAGTCAAATACCGTACTTTAAAACCGTAAGGGACCCATTTGAGTTTGCAAATGGGATTCATATAGGAAACCCATCGGGAACCCGCCGGATCATGACCGCGGTTTTCTTCTGGGGCCCATATGGGTATGCCCGCCGGGAATCCCGTGAGGGTCCCACGAGGTTTACCCATTGCAAATCTTGCAAAACTACGCTTAAATGTTTAAAATTTACAGAAAAATTTACAGAAAATTTACAGAAAATTTACAGAAAATTTACAGAAAATTTACAGAAAAAGCAAATTTATATATAAATTGATTGGTTTATTTCAAAAATATAGTAATTAAAACTACACTGTCGAAGTTAAGCAAACTTTAAACGATTCTTTAATCATGTATCGAATGCTTTCACGGTTATCTCGGGAATTGGAAGCTTTTCCATTGTTGTTAAAACGACTTCTTTGAAAGCCTCTCTACACAGTATCTCGTTTCAATATGAACTGTAAAAATATTAAATTTAACTGGTAGTTTTAAATTTTATTGGTAACACATACATAATTTTTAAAATGATATAAAACTTTTACGATTTCTCTCAACACTCTTCGGATTAAAAATGCATTTTTCACGATCGAAGGTAGAAAAACATAACCTTTAGTTTTATAATCGACGTTTATTTCAATATATAGTATATTTCGTTTATTTCATATATTGTATATACCTTACATACAGTGCCGTGGCTACTAGATAAAGACCCCCCTCCCATATAAAAAAAAAACCTGTTATATAGGCCCCAAATTTCTTAAAAACTTTTCCAATAGATAAAAAAAATCTAAATAAAAATACTAAATAAAAAAAAAAATCCTTACATTAGTAAAAGAACCCCTAAATTTGCAAATGAGCCCCCTAGACAAAGACCTCTAGACAATATATATATATATATATAAATATATATATATATATATATATATATATATATATATATATATATATAATATATATATATATATATATATATATATATATATATATATATATATATATATATATATATATATATATATATATATATATATATATATATATATATATATATATATATATATATATATATATATATATATATATATATATATATATATATATATATATTATATATATATATATATATATATATATATATATATATATATATATATATATATATATATATATATATATATATATATATATATATATATATATATATATATATATATATATATATATATATATATATATATATATATATATATATATATATATATATATATATATGAAGAGTGTATTTTCAAAATGCGGTATATCCATTTTTGTGGTATTGAGATAATTGACTTTTTTCGCCACCCCAACATGTCTCGTATATTTGGAAAAATTATTGTTTCTTAATGTATATATACATAAAGTATATTATATAATGTTAATAAATAAAATATTATTAAATAAATTATTTTATAAGCATGACCGAATTTTGAATTTTATTTTATAAGCATGACCGAATGACATGAACTTTTTTGTCAATAAGTTTGCATTTATTTTCAAAATACTGTATATCCAATTAAAGCTTGCTAGCAAAATGCGGTATATCCATTTTATAAAGATGTTATGGAAAGTTTTTAAACTTTAAAAGACCTGAATAAGTTTTAATGATTAATTTTAGTTAACATATCGAACAAATATGTGTATTTAATGTTTGGTCATTATATTTTATTGATAATGTGAATGTAAACAATGTTTTATTAAAGTAATGTAAACTATTACATTTCACAATTCGCAATTGTAAATTTATATTTGTTTCGGAGAGTTAAATATGGACAATAAACAATAATATTTTTTTAGTGTTGTGTAGTTATAACAATGATGATCACTATTTTTAAGTTTCCATAGAACTAATGGACAATTAATATAACATAAAAGTCATCGTTATATTTTTGAACGAAATAAAACTTTAAAAATAAAATACTGCAATAGCCTCATTTTATTTGCAACAAAGCTATTGTCGGTTTAACAAAAAATAAAAAGGAAGTATTATTATTGAATGCTTTCCATTAAAAAACAGGTAACAAATATATTTAAACTTATTAATTTAAGTTGCCTTTTTAATATATTTTTCATCATTATTCCATAATTCGTTCAGTTAAACAAACAAAGCATGGTAGTTTAAAGGAACACTAGAATTAAGAAATGCTTTTCTTTTCTTTTGTTTCATACATCATATCTTTTTTTCTATGTGAAATAGGATATTAGGTAACGCATTAATCTTGTCCATCGCAATCTGTCATTTCTTTAACGCAACTTTAAAATATTTGCGCTTGCGCAGAAGTAATATACATTTGCCACGGATTGGTCAAAATTAAATAGCGCCATTTGAAAATAAAAAAAAAATTTATACCGCGTTTTGAAAATAAATGTTTTTTAGAAGTAAAAAAATATTAGGCTTAGGTCCTTATAAACTAAAAATAAACCACACAATTTCTAAAAAATTTTTAAAATGGCGTTCACCGCGTTTTGAAAATAAATTCTTCATATATACATGCTGAAACAGCGTCTCAATGCATTAAATACTATCATCAAAATAAGAAATATTAAACTTCTGTTTATTATCATGTAAGTGTTTATTTGAGCAACCTGTTGGTTTTTAAAAAAACTTTTTTAATTGACCTGAAAAAGTTTTGTATTTGAAAGAGGGACATTTATCAAGTAATTAAAATTTAACTGTATCATTTCCTATATGTGCTAATGAATGAACATTGTACACTAGTTGATCCTAACGATAAAGTTTACATATAAAACTGCACAAAATAAGTAGCTGAAAAGCAAAATTAACGTATTTTTTCAACAAACTAAACATGAAATTAGAACTACAACTGAAAAATCTAAAAAGTTTGAATAGACTATTTATAGTATACAGTGTATACTATATATGGTCTAAGTTTAGTTGCTTTCCATTTTTTTATATCTAATTAAGACCTTGATTTTCTAGAAAAATTTCTTAAAATGTAATGACGTATCTGGAACAATCCGCCAAATAAAGTATTGACTTATTGTAAATATGAAAAATTGTAAGATATAATTATTGTAAATATAAAAAAATTTAATCATAAGTTGACAACTCTTTCCATTACCACTAAGCATACTAGATGCATTAAGTCTAAAGGAAACTTCGTCACCATGTCAAAGTATAATTCAAAATTAACATACCACTAAGATGTTCAGAATGCTTTTGATGACAAAAAAATCTGAATCAGTGCTTAAAATTAGTGAAATATGTAGGAGAATTATCTTGCCACACCACTCTCCTTTCTAAACATAACATTCACATCAGTTATTACCATTGTGTCCTTTAATACTCTTTACAAATGCTCTAGCTAGTGCTTCACATATGATAACAGCAAGATTGCTTTTAAACTCAATATTTTCATAGATAAAACCATCTTTTGCAAGAACTTTGAAATCTACCAAAAAACTATGTGGACAATTAAGGTAACCAACTATTTTTATTTACTGAGTTTTGTACTCTTTTTTTACAAAGGGTACTTTTTTCAAATCCTGTACTCTGAAAGTACTCATTTGTATAATTTTGTACTCATTTGTATATCTGAAACATTTTTTTAGATTATTTCATTTCAATTTTGTTAATTAAATATTTAAAATTATTTTGACAGTGGTTTGAATTTCACGCTCTCATATTGCTTACCGTTTCCAGCACGTCAGAGGACAGGGCAAACATCAAACACAAGTTTGACAGTGATTTAAATTTTGCACGCACATATGGCTGCCATTTTTAGCACAATTGAGAGGCCGTATTATGTACCCGGAGAGATAGATAGAACTACAGACCTCTTTTTCTAACAACGTCAAAGTTACATTTGTGAAAAGAGATGGATCCAACATTTGTGTATGTAATCCCCAGGCTGATTTTTGATGTGCAGTATGTACGGCGTGATTGACAGTCTTGACGCTCGCGTAGTATGTTCAGCATAGTTTTTTTTACCCATTTATTTAATTAAATAAAAGGATAAAAAAAACCTTACTGTACATAATACACATGCACTTATGCTTAAATAACCATAAAATCGAAAATTACAAACTTAATTATAATTTACAAATTTATGCTCAGTGTCACTCATTAAAAACTAGTCAATGGAGCAAGACCTTATTAAAATTAAAAAATAATAATAATAATAATAATAATAAAACAAAGAAATAATAAAGAAAGTAAACTACATTAAAAAAGTAATAAAAAAAGAAGTATAAGAAACGATAATATTAAAAAAGTTGGAATTAGCAAAAAAATATAAAGGAGTAAGGCTAAGAAAAATGAAAAAAAAAAGAGAGAACGAACAGATGAGATAAGATGAGTGAAAAAATATGTAAGAGAAAACAAAATCTTAATCACATAAGTTTAGAAGGATAGAGTGACAGAAAACAATTTTTGCAAAAAATATAAAAAAACAAATTAAAGGCAAAGTTAAATAAAAAAACATATAAATACTTTACTTTATACAATATTAAAGGCTATATTAAAGCCTTTAAACTGACCCCTTTAGAAGATTCCAATCTAGGAATAAAAAATGAATTTTTAAAAGAAGTTAAAATTTTTTATAAAATTTGCTGTGGATATATCGAAGAATGGATAATGAACTTTAGAGCATTAAATTGTTTCAAATGGACTCTTATAAATAGTAAAATTGAGTGGAAAAAAGTTTCTTCAGCAGTCGAATTTGTAATAAAGGAAGTAAAAGATATTGTTATTAATGACAATTTTCTCTTCGAAGAAATTCGAAGAGTAAATTTTTATTTAAATGAAAAAAAAATTGAAGAAATGGAAAAATGAGAAAATAGAACTTGACAAAAGATGGGTAAAAATCTTTCGGCATTTAAGCGTAGAACACATCCCACATGAAAATTTAAAAGTTTTAATAGAAATTTCTTTGTTGTCCAGGTACAAATGCTGCTGTTGTAAGGATATTTTCAGAAAGGAATGATTAATGGAGCAGTGAAAACAAACTTAATATGCAATTAAATATGTTCGGATGCGGCTACATTATTAGACAAACATCCTCATTTAGCAAAAAAAAAAAGTTTTTATCGCTTTTTCTTTTTTTTTTTTTTTCACCTATGAAATACTTGCAAAGTGTACTCTTTTTAAACAAAAGATAGTTGGTCCCCTTAAGATAATTGAAAATGGAGTTAGATTTTTGGGCACCACTTTTTAAACAAGTTTCTAAAAATTCAATTTGGGTTATTAGAAATTCTAGGCCTAAGCTCTGACAACAACATTTATAAATAGCAACAACTTTTGGGAAATTTTATTTAAATTTTTTTACATGTATGTTAAAATTTTGCCACTATTTTAGATTTTCATTGAATAAATTCCTATAAAAAAATATATTTTAAATAAAATATTTATGGAGTATTATTCTCTTTTACTATCAGCTATCAAGCTGATTAAACTGACTTAATAAGCTTTAGCTTTAATCTGAAGCTAATGAGTTTATAGCTGAACCTGAAATATCAGCTGCAACCCCTGCTTTATAGACAACATAGTTAATTTGATGTATATATAATATAATAGTAAATTTGTTTTTTTTATACTTTAATACTTATTTTTTTTATTTTATGATACATTATATATTTTTTTTAAACACATGTTTTTTTATAATATTTAATACTTAGGAAATACTGACTTTTGCCGAATATTCTTTAGATAAAAATAATATTTACTTACATTATTCTAATCAAAGTAATAAACAACGGTAATATTTACTCAAATTATTATATTTGTTTCCCTAAGTTAATGCAGTTTTATTATACACTAGCTGGGGTGACCCGTAAAATACGGGTCTTTACCGAACCGACCATTTTTATACTTATCTATAGCTATCTGGACGTAAACTAAGGGTCTTAGTAAATCTATTCTACACCGACCTTTTCTATACTTATTCCTTACCTCAATATTTTTTTAAAACCGTTTAAAAATGTACATATAAAAAACTATACTTACTTTTTGATATGACAAAAACATTTCTGTTAAAATGTTCTTTTAAAAACTTCAAACGATTTTAATATTATGCCGATTATAAAAATTTTAATAAGAAAAAACGTAAAAAAGACTACGAACTACGAAAAATGCTAAAACATTCAACACGTGACGCCGTTAAAGTACGCCTTAGTTAACGTTCATAACATATACACATCTAATTAGATTTTATTTAAACTCAGTTGTTGCAAACTTGGTTTTGAATTTTTAATTACACTTCTTATGCGTCATAAATAATCTTAAATTTAAATAGAAAATACGTTTATGGGCTAATTGGTAGACGCGCTACACTTAGACATTTATAGTCATCTTACCCCGGGAGTTCATACTCCAGTGACTTTTTTTTTCATCCCAACTTACAACAAAAGTAATTAAAAATAAATGTTATCATTGAAACAGTTTTAAACATTTCTTCCTATTTATCTTTGAACTTAACTTTATTCACTGCAAACATACTTTTGGTGTTTGTAAGCGTTATTTTACGTTTAGTATTTGTAGGAATTATTTGCACGCACGTATTTTAAACAATTATTTTTACTGTTTCATCTAAAAATCTTATTTAATTTAGTTTAATAATTTCTTAAATATAATATATATAGTATAATTTAAAATATTTTATTAACCCTATTTAAATAAGTATCAAAACTCTTTCCTTTAATTTAAAAAGAATTTAAAATTAACGTAGGCTATAACGATATTTTACCCTTTCATCAACATTTATTTAAAAAGTAAATTTGGATATAGAAAAACGGGTTAAAGACTTATTATTTTAAATAAGTTAGCTTTATCTATTTAATGCTTTTCGTAAAAGCGTTTCTTTAAAGACTCTTAACAAATCATTCAAGCTGTTTTTACTGCCTAAGTTATTAAACCTGTTGTGTGTGCCAAAAATCGATACTTAATGCAAATGGAAACTTCGAGTGCTAATGGTGATTAAAGCATAAATGGTTCCTATTCATATATAATAAAAGGAAATATGAAAGACAAAGCAAAAATGATTTTTATATCCATTTAAACCAATAAATCCCAAAATAAAAAAATATAGATATTTACTTAAAAACATATTTTTCTTGATATAAAATAAAAATATAACCTTTAGTACAAATTACAAAAAAAAAATTTATTCAACAGAGCTACTTATAATACAATTTAAATTGAATCATTGTTTCATAAATA
>NW_025896168.1:20000-26059 GCF_022113875.1 Hydra vulgaris | reverse complement strand
ACTTCTTCACGTCTAGCCTCATTCCTTTCATTTTGGCGACGATTAACTTCTTCACGTCTAGCCTCATTCCTTTCATTTTGGCGACGATTAACTTCTTCACGTCTAGCCTCATTCCTTTCATTTTGGCGACGATTAACTTCTTCACGTCTAGCCTCATTCCTTTCATTTTGGCGACGATTAACTTCTTCACGTCTAGCCTCATTCCTTTCATTTTGGCGACGATTAACTTCTTCACGTCTAGCCTCATTCCTTTCATTTTGGCGACGATTAACTTCTTCACGTCTAGCCTCATTCCTTTCATTTTGGCGACGATTAACTTCTTCACGTCTAGCCTCATTCCTTTCATTTTGGCGACGATTAATTTCTTCTCGCCTAGCCTCATTTCTTTCATTTTGGCGACGATTAATTGCTTCTCGTCTGGCCTCATTTCTCTCATTTTGGCAACGATTAACTTCTTCTCGTCTGGCCTCATTTCTTTCATTTCGACGATTTCTTCTATTTTCAGCTCTTAAGTTACTTGACATAATTGAGAAATTATTTATGTTTGATAAAACTTTATCTTAATAATTTTTTGCTATACTAATCTAAAATGAACAAAAACAATAAAGTGCTATTTATCAGTTTTAACCTATGAAACTATGTGTATAGCGTCTAATAAAATTTGTGAACAAAAGATATAACTAAACTGGTTTGAAACAGGGAAAAAGCCAGAAGTATCTTGTAATAACATACTATATTGTAAGTAATAAAACAGTATTTTTTGAAACAAATAAAAAATTTTATTATTTTAAAAGTCATATTAATGGTAATATTGAAAAGCAAAATTAGTTACATATTTTTAAATGACATGCCAACAATTGCAAACATGTTGCATCATATAGACCACATGTGGCTGACAACTGATTTTGAATACTATTTTATAATATATCTAAAGAGAATAATGTAAAGAGATTAATATGTGTATAGTGCATATATTAGACATATTAAACAGATATCATAGAAAAAAAAAAACCTTAAATATATTTACCCAATCTTTCAAAAACTATATAACACTTAACAAATAAAAGTTAATACAAAAGAAAATTTAGTATTATTAAAATTAAAAATGAGGATAAAAAGATGTAAAAATGTAAATTAATAAAAAAACTTATAGACAAATTATTAAAAACTTTTATAACATAAGAGTTCTTTGTTAGTTTAGGATTTAAAAACAGAATTAAAAATCAAAAAAATAAAATAGTAAAAGTATATAAATTAGATTAATAAAAAATTGCGAAATTAAAAAAAACATTTTTTTAAAAATTCAATTTTCTTTATGAATAAAAAAAAAGATAATTCTTCCAGTAGTTTAAAAAAGCTACTGGTAGAAATTAAAAGAGTTAAACCGCTTTCCAGCACCCCTCCTTCTACCATTGGTGTCATATGGGGCTTGTCTCCTCCATCTAAATGAGGGATCATCTCCCCCATATTGACTCCACCGGTAAAAAGCTCTTGAAGATATTGGACCTGGGTGCTGGGAGCGATATTGCAGGAAATCTTGATGCGATGCTAAAAAACAAAAACAAAAAAAGAAATAAATTTGAATACAATACTGCACAAAACAACCAATAAAAATATTATCTAAAACTATTTAGACTTCAAAAAAAAAAAAGTTATGACAAAAAAAATAAATAAATAAAGTAATGTAAAAATAAGGATATGCAATGTTTAAATTTCATATATACCTACACAAATACACATAACACCCACAAAACTGCATAAGTATGCAAAACAGATTACCTGATGGTCCTGCAGATATTGTTGCTATTATGGAAATAAATAAAAAAGTATACGAACTAACACATATATTAAACAGTTATGTAATTGCATACAAACATGAAAAAAGTAATGTTTAGGTTTCAATACACATAATACTGCATAAATACGGAAAAACTGCATAAGTATGGAAAACACATTACCTGGTGGTACTGCAGTTGATACTGTTGCTATTGCAGAAATAAATAAAAAAGTATATAAACAAACACATATATTAAACAGTTATGTAATTGCATACAAACACGAAAAAAGTAATGTTTAGGTTTCAATACACATAATACTGCATAAATACGGAAAAACTGCATAAGTATGGAAAACACATTACCTGGTGGTACTGCAGTTGATACTGTTGCTATTGCAGAAATAAATAAAAAAGTATATAAACAAACACATATATTAAACAGTTATGTAATTGCATACAAACACGAAAAAAGTAATGTTTAGGTTTCAATACACATAACACTGCATAAATACGGAAAAACTGCATAAGTATGGAAAACACATTACCTGGTGGTACTGCAGTTGATACTGTTGCTATTGCAGAAATAAAGAAAAAAGTATATAAACAAACACATATATTAAACAGTTATGTAATTGCATACAAACACGAAAAAAGTAATGTTTAAGTTTCAATACACATAACACTGCATAAATACGGAAAAACTGCATAAGTATGGAAAACACATTACCTGGTGGTACTGCAGTTGATACTGTTGCTATTGCAGAAATAAATAAAAAAGTATATAAACAAACACATATATTAAACAGTTATGTAATTGCATACAAACACGAAAAAAGTAATGTTTAAGTTTCAATACACTTAACACTGCATAAATACGGAAAAACTGCATAAGTATGGAAAACACATTACCTGGTGGTACTGCAGTTGATACTGCTGCTATTGCAGAAATAAATAAAAAAGTATATAAACAAACACATATATTAAACAGTTATGTAATTGCATACAAACACGAAAAAAGTAATGTTTAGGTTTCAATACACATAACACTGCATAAATACGGAAAAACTGCATAAGTATGGAAAACACATTACCTGGTGGTACTGCAGTTGATACTGTTGCTATTGCAGAAATAAATAAAAAAGTATATAAACAAACACATATATTAAACAGTTATGTAATTGCATACAAACACGAAAAAAGTAATGTTTAAGTTTCAATACACATAACACTGCATAAATACGGAAAAACTGCATAAGTATGGAAAACACATTACCTGGTGGTACTGCAGTTGATACTGTTGCTATTGCAGAAATAAATAAAAAAGTATATAAACAAACACATATATTAAACAGTTATGTAATTGCATACAAACACGAAAAAAGTAATGTTTATGTTCTAATACACATAACACTCATAAAACTGCATAAGCATGCAAAACACATTTAAAAAAATTTAAGTTTCAATACACATAAAACTCATAAAACTGCATAAGTATGCTAAACAGATTACCTGATATTATTGCTTGAGGTGTTAATGTATAGACAAAAAAATAAAGAAATAAAGTGATGTGCAAAATAAGATATGCAATCTTTAAGTTTTACATTAAATTACATCATTACCTGATGGTACTGCAGATGATATTGATGCTACTGTGAAAGTAAAAAAAAAAAAGTGTATAAAGTAACATATGTTTAACATTTATGTAATTGATAACAAACATGAAAAAAGTAATGTTTAACTTCAATACCCATAACACTCATAAAACTGCCTAAGTATGCAAAACACATTACCTGATCCCAGTGGGCACGGAAGTAAAAAAAGACGTCTTTTAAACGTCTTATACACGTTTTAGACGTTTTCTGAACGTCTTTTGAACGTTTTGGACGTCTTTTAAACGTTTAAAAGAAGTCTTTTTTACTTCCGTGCCCACTGGGATGGTACTGCAGATGATATTGATGCTATTGTAAAGGTAAAAAAAAAAAAAGTCTATAAAGTAACATATGTTAAACATTTATGTAATTGCATGAAAACAGTAATGCCTAAGTTTCAATACACATAAAACCCATAAAACTGCATAAGTATGCTAAACAGATTACCTGATATTATTGCTTGAGGTGCTAATGTAGAGACAAAAAATTAAACAAATAAAGTAATCTGTAAATTAACATATGCTATCTTTAAGTTTTAATACACATAACACTCATAAAACTGCATAAGTATGCAAAACACATTACCTGATGGCACTGCAGATGATATTGATGCTATTGTGAAAGTAAAAAAAAAAAAAAAAGTGTATTAAGTAACATATTTTAAACATTTATCTAATTGATAACAAATATGAAAAAAGTAATTTTTAAGTTTCAATACACATAAAACCCATAAAACTGCATAAGTATGCAAAACACATTACCTGATGGTACTGCAGATGATATTGATGCTACTGTGAAAGTAAAAAAAAAAAAAGTGTATAAAGTAACATATTTTAAAAATTTATGTAATTGATAACAAACATGAAAAAAGAAATGTTAAGTTTCAATACACATAAAACCCATAAAACTGCATAAGTATGCAAAACACATTACCTGATGGTACTGCAGATGATATTGATGCTACTGTGTAAGTAAAAAAAAAAAAGTGTATAAAGTAACATATTTTAAAAATTTATGTAATTGATAACAAACATGAAAAAAGTAATGTTTAATTTCAATACACATAACACTCATAAAACTGCATAAGTATGCAAAACACATTACCTGATGGTACTGCAGATGATATTGATGCTATTGTAAAAGTAAAAAAAAAAAAAAGTGTATAAAGTAACACATGTTAAACATTTATGTAATTGCATGAAAACAATAATGATTAAGTTTCAATACACATAAAACCCATAAAACTGCATAAGTATGCTAAACAGATTACCTGATATTATTGCTTGAGGTGCTAATGTAGAGACAAAAAAACAAATAAATAAAGTAATCTGTAAATTAAGATATGCTATCTTTAAGTTTTAACACACATAACACTCTTAAAACTGCATAAGAATGCAAAACACATTACCTGACGGTACTGCAGATAACGCTATAGTGAATATAAACTAACATATACTAATCAATTAAACAGTTTATTTTAGAGTGATAAAACCGCACACAAACATCAAAAAATGTGTGTTAAAATTAAACAAAAAGAAACATAAGTGTACTTTGCTTACCAATTGAATTTTCTAAATTTTCTAAATAGAATAAAAAAAATTATTAACATTAGGAAAGAAACTAACATGCAGAATATTTGTCAACTTTAGGAAATCTATAAATAAAGTTGGAACAAAACAAAAGGCAAAAATAACAATCACAAAACAAAACAAACCAAAAAAGAAAAAAGCGACAAAAAAAATAAAAAATAAAAATAATAAAAACAATCCACAAGAACAATATAGTAACTTACTAAGTTGTTGAAATATAAGCCCTATAAAAAAAATGCTAAAAATTGTATCAAAAAAGCTAAAAGACCATAGAATACACCTTTTTTTTGAAAGTAAAATGCTTATCTTTATCTATAATACACAAATGTAATATAATCAAATTCTGTTTACCCATTGAATGTTCTAATTTTTCTAAATAAAATGAAAAGCTTATAAACATTAAAATAAACTAACTTGCCAAATATAGAATAACTTTATGTTAAATAAATATGTAATAAAAAAAATAAAGAGCATTACAACAACAATAACAAATTGCTTACTTAGATTCTCAACAGAATCTTCTAATTTTTCTAAATAAAATAAATTTAAAAGTTACAAAAGTCACTTGCTGACTGACAAACTGTCACAACTGACAAAAGTCAGTTGCTAAATAACTTTAAAAAAACTAAAAAAGCATAAATGTATTTGCACACAAAAAAAACAAAAAACAACAACAAAATTCCTCACTTAGCTTGTCCATTACTTCTGCTAAACATTAAAAAAAAGTTATAATTAACAAATTGAAATATATATCTTTGTAACATATCTTTCTCATACAAAGTTAGCTTACTTGGCAAGAGCTCTTCGGCTCTGATCTCTTGAACATCTAATATATATATAGACAAAATTAACTTTCAAAATATTTACTTTTTCAATTAAACATATAAGATTTGTCTTAAATTATAAAACTATTGCACAGTTTTATAATTTAACACATTCAGTAAATGACAAAAAGTTTCATTTTACGTAAAAGTTAAGTAGTTAGAAGACTTAAAAGTCAACTTTAGCTTAAACACGTTTTATAAAATTATAGCTTAAACACCT
>NW_025896168.1:2500-15000 GCF_022113875.1 Hydra vulgaris | reverse complement strand
ATATATATATATATTATATATATATATATATATATATATATATATATATATATATATATATATATATATATATATATATATATATATATATATATATATATATATATATATATATATATATATATATATATATATATATATATATAATGACATGTACATATATATATAAAGATGTCATTA
Organism: Hydra vulgaris; assembly: GCF_022113875.1. Lineage (NCBI taxonomy): Eukaryota > Metazoa > Cnidaria > Hydrozoa > Anthoathecata > Hydridae > Hydra > Hydra vulgaris. The sequence goes on along the minus strand of NW_025896168.1, from coordinate 14,820 downwards.
CATATATATGTACATATATATATAATGACATCATGTTTTACTAGGCTGAAGTATTGTTAAGCTCTTATTCTTCACAAAGGTTTGCTTATGACTCTCAAGATTAACTGGTGAAATGTGTAATTTTAGAAAGTTTAAGACTAAATTTGGTATCAATCAATATTTTTTATCGCTTATTTTGTAGTTTACTATTGGTAATCAAATATATTGATTGAATGATTGATTTCATTTCAGGACTAATGAGTTAGTGAATAAATTGCCTGATGAAGGATGATGCTTTTTCTGCCGGTAATGATTATTTGTTTGCTGTGTCTAGACAGTACAATATGTTCTCAATAAGTTGAACCCCATCGGGCTATAGAAAATTATTTAACTAATTAAAATTAGTTCCATAAATGCGAAATTCACTTGACAGTGGTTCCTCTTACTGCCTGTTGATTTTTTTTTTTATAAAATGTAACAAATTATTATTGCCATAATTGTATGTTTTTTTTATTTTTAAATTAAAATCTGGTTGCAGGAAGCAAGGTTTCGCATCTTTATATTGATTTTTTTTAAACGCATTAATGATGATATGACCTTATTAATTGTTTCTTTTGTTATGACTCAATAATTATTTATTAACATAGGAACTTTTGAATGGTAGTGCTGATTTTAGTGAAAATGAAAACAGTTCCAATAAAGAATCATCATAAATCGCCTAGGTTAATCTCAATTCAAATAATAATTAAGTATTATGTAAAATTAGTTCAAAAGTAATAATTGCATTATTTATGTTGTTGTCTGTAAAAGATTATCGCGTCCCTTATAAGAACGCTATCATGATTTTAAGTTATAGCATTTAGCAAAAATAATAATAGTTAGAAATATTAAAATAACCAAAAGGCAAATTGTGTAGAATTTTCATATTTTGAATACGTAGTTTTCTACATTGATACTTCAATACATTTCTAAATTCCTTATGAAAATTAAAAAAAGTTTAATGATGTTCAAATAATACAAATAATATAGAACTGATATTTTATTAAGTTATATGTAAGAAGTGTTATTATATATTATATGGTATTATATATTATATATCATGCAGTAGTGGTGTAGTGGTAAATCACTCGCTTCATAAGCGAGAGGTTCCGAGTTTGATCCCCACCATGTCCCTGGTAGTACCGCGTTCAACATGTTTCTCCGCGCAGCCGGTTTGTTCGTCAAAGTTCGTATTTTGAAAGTTATTTAATAAAATGTAACAATACATATTTTTAGTTTTTTTTCAGCCTGTATTGGAAAAGGAAGAAAAACAACCACAATACTTTTATAATTTTATTAAATATTTGACCAAAAATATTTATCCACTTGGTCTTGGAAAAAATGATAAACGAACGTTTCGAAGTGTGGCAAAAAAGTATTGTGTACAAGGTATGATGGTTAAAAATATTCTTGTTTTACATTTTTTCACTGATACTGTTTTTCAAGTTGTAAATTTTTTGTAGATGGTAAGCTCAAGCGAAAAGTAACTGTATGTGGGAATTCTGTTTATGCAGATGTTATTACGGACACGGAGAAAAGACTAAAAATTTTAACATCGGAACATGACAGTCCTTTAGGTGGACATAGAGGCCAAATAAAAATAAAAGTCAAAATTATGGAAAAGTATTATTGGCCTAATATCAGCGGAGATATTATAAAATGGGTAAATTGCTTTCTTTTCAAAAGGGAAGTTAACCTTTAACATTTTTACTCTCTCTATATAATTCTTTATTTTTAATGATTCCGTTTTGTTTTGTAAATCTTTGACCGTTTTAAATACTTTTTCTTTAAATTATTCATAATAACTTGACTGTTTTAACTCCTTTAAAGGCCTAATGTCTACCAAGATATACAGCAAAGACAACAGAGCATATTTATCTATACTACATATGTTTTTTATCACATATTTTAACTAAAGGTTTTTTAGTAATTCTAACAAATACTTATCTCACAGGTAAAACAATGCAAGCGTTGTCAAACATCTGGTCAGCTGATTTCTGTTTCAGAGCCTTTACATTCAATAAAGGTATAATGAAATTGTGTAAAAAATATATAATAGTTAATTATTATTTTTTACACTACTTTATAAATATAGAAATTTGTCAAACAATTAATTTAATAACAATTGTAGATATAAAATTGACCAAATACAGTAGTAATATTTGAGATATTTTTTTAGACTACGCGAGTATGGGAAATTTTTGGGATAGATTTTGCTTGCCCATTTACAGAAACATCTATTATAAAATAGATATTTTATGGGCTGCTCTGATTTAATTTTAAAGTGGCCTGTTGCTTATGCATTGCCAAATAAGGAGGCTTTAACGGTAGCCAAGTCAATAATTAAGTTAGTAACTACATTTGGGTATCCATCTGTAATACTTTCTGACAATGGTTCAGAGTTTTGTAAGGAGGTAAAGACTTTTAAAACATTAATTTAAAACAAAAATATTTTGATGAGGTTACTAAAATTTTACATTCTTTCTAGTTAAACAACGAAATGTATAGGTTGTTAGGAATAGAGCGAAGAAAGACGGCTGTCTATCATCCCCAAACAAACGGCCAAGATGAAAACACAAACAAAAATATAAAAAGGCATTCAGCCTTATTTTGTGTATTTTTAAATTCTAGACTGGTTATATAAAAACAATTAAATTAAATTTTGTTAGAATCTATTTGTAGCAAAGTTATTTTGTTACTTTACTTCATAGATTTTTATTAGAAAAATAAGAAAACAAATTGATGAAAATCAGTCCAATTGGGATAAATTTCTTGATGTAGTCTTGTATCCACTACGAGTTGAAAGACAACCCTCTACAAAAGTTTCACCATTTGAGATTATGTTTAGGGGTCGCTTACAAGTTTTTAGTTGTGAATTAAAAGAAGTAAATACATTATGTAAAATTTAAAAAAAAAATGTTTATTTTATTAATTACAAGTGCATTTATTAAGGGAATTGCATAATATTTAAAGGAAATTATTGTTTTAGGCCCGACAGAGGAAGAAGTTATAGTTGAAGTTGAAAAAAATAAGAGCCACGTTGAAAATTTAACAAATCTAATTTCTAAGGTAAGTTAAAGTTGAGTTACTTAGTTAAGATAATGACTGACCAAAAGTTGTACACATTGTCTTTAGAAAATTATAGTTGTGTACCAACACTCAATTGATTTTAGAACATCAAAGATGCTCAAGCAAAACAAAAAAAATATTATAATGCTAGAGTCCAAAAAAATTGTAAAGTATCTGCTGACCCAATTATGGTAGGAGATAAGGTTTTACTTCTGGACATAAGAGGAAGAAGAAGCAAAGGGGCTGCATTCAAGCCAAGATTTAAAGGACCTTTTTATGTAGCCCATATTACAAAGTGTGGGATTTTTAAACTTAATGAGTTGAATAACATTTAAAAAGCACTCACAAAAAATTGCATATTAAAAAGTTCATTGAAAGTTTAGAGAAAGGTATTTAATATTTAATTTAATTATTGAAAGAAAAAATTAATAATAATATTTTCTTTTATTAATGCTATATAATTTATGCATGCTAACTAATTTTTAAATTAAAAAATTTTTTTTTTTTCTATTTTATATAAATTTATAATATAATAGCAAGATGTATAAATGGGTTTATGACATGCACCAGTAATCATCAAAATGCAGATTAAAAGAGACTTCTTCCTCAACCCTACCTCTTTCTAGTCACAATAATTCCTTTCGATAAAATAATTATCATTAAAATAATTATCTTATAATTATTTTAATTTCTAAAATCAAATATGTCTATAATATGTAAATATGCTTCATGTATATCTATAGTGGTAACAAATACAAAATTAAGTTGCCTGATTGAAGATTTTAAAGGTACGTAGCATCTAATGGCACAGAAATCAATTAATTAGCATGTAATGGCACATCAATTAAATATAAAAATAGAACTATTTATAATATATAACTGAAAATAAATTGTTTAGTTTTAATCTTTTTAAAAGTTTTATGGTGTTTTTTTAGTATATGTTAATAGTCTATAGTATTTAATTGTAATCATAAAATGTAGCACTATTGCATTTCAAAATAGGTAATATACTGATAGAATATCTTTGTCAGATTAGACCTATAAAAGCTGTAATGGGTATCTATTCTAGTTTGGGTGATTGCAAGATATACGATTACTGGTTAGATGATGCTTTAAACGGCTGTCCAAGCGATGAACTTGTTTACGTTTATTATAGTGGTTTTATAAGGAGCTGTGAGAAAAATCATAACAAAATTTATCGCTGAACTCGAGTTTTTAAAGTAAGATTTTGTTCTTGAGAATAAATCAATTCTTTCGACTGGGTTAATTTAATCTGTCTAACATCACGCATAGTAACAGGTTTTTAATCAGAATTGCAAGCTGTTTTTTTTATGTTTTTTGTTGTTTCATGAACTTTTTTAACAATAGATAAATCATATAAAATCAAACTAGGTAATCAAAGTAAAAAATCCGAAAAATAAGTTATGAAAATGACGATATTTATTGTAACACTTCTTCAAATTTATCTATATCTTCAAAAAAAAATTGAGATAATTTAGACAACTCAGCCTAATAAAAACAAAACTGTAAGTTTTCGAATTGTTGATACTGAAATGTAATTATACAACTATGTTTAAAAAAAATTTTCACAATCAAAAATAAATTTTTCAGAATGTTTTCCGAAAAAAAAAAGAAAGGATTCAGCTCAATGTGCACTAACTGTAATGAAAAGATTCAATTTTATGCTTTATAGACATGTTCTGGGAAAAAAACTTTTGATGTAAATAAAAGAATAGTTTACTCAACGCGTGCATGTGGTCAAGGTTTTTCAGGATTAGAAAAAAACATACTTTTAATGTACCCTATGACTAAAAATCACTGAAATAAATAATTCTGTCTCTAACAATTTGCATAAAATTTTCACCATACGTTTATTGCATCTAGTTGTACAATTGGAACTAAAAGTTTTACAATACTGTTAATTTATAAAAGAATTTGTTCACAAAACTGCATTTTTTTTAAATACGTTATTTCAAAAATTCTGTATAATATAATATAAAGTACTTAAAACTCTAATAAATACTTTGTTTTTTAGAACAATTTTAGTATACTTTGCAGATTACTATGTTGTTAATCATATGCCTTAAAATCTTATCTCATATGTTTTTGGTTACCGAGATAGAATGGCCGGGCTGGCCTAAACATTTTTGAATGTCTGCCATTTTACTCTGTAACCATGGCAACTAAAAAATTTATTTTGCATTATTTAAAATTCTGTTATATAGTTATTTCTCAGAATATACTTGGTTTTTTGTTAAAATAACTTTATTGATAAAAAAAAAATTTGAGGGGTTTTTAATAAATTATTTGAGCTAAGGAAGATTAAATGAGACTTTTGATAATTTAGTTAACCTTGTTATTGATTATTTTTTTATATTTTTTTAATTATTTATTTATTTTTGTCAAGCGACAATTTACAATTAAAAGTAATTTCCGATTAAATATTTAAAAATATTAAATACAAGTACATTCCATTATTTATAACAGTGAACAATGCGTACTGCATTCTGTTGTTTAAGGAGACAGTCGAGTTTAGATTAATTTGTACTACCCCAAACAATATTGCCATAATATACATAACTATTTATGAATGCAAAATATAGTTGAGTTAGTGTAGATTAGCCTAATATTTGTCTGGTTTTATATAAAATGCCAATCCCAATGGGAAAAAAGACGTCTTTAAAAGTTTTATTTACGATGTCTTTTAGACGTCATTTTTAATCGATTATGCAAATCTAAAAGACATCTTTTTTCGACATTGAAAAGACGTCTTTTTTGATCTTAATCATGTCATGAAAAGACATAAAAAACGCGTATATAAGACATTTTTTCTAGTCAAATATGCAAATCTAAAAAAGTGTTTTTTCTCGGGGTCGGAACGACTTTTTTGCCATACTTATTAGTATACTATAGTATTCTATACACTATAGTATTCCTACTTTTATTATATGAAAAGCTATTTTTTTCAAAGGAAAATGATTATAGTTCTTCATATAAAGTATGACAAAAAGCTTTTTCCGATGCCGAGAAAAAAAACCTCTTATAAATGTCAATAAAAATGAGGAAGCATTTTCTGCATCTTTTATTTGTTTAAATATAGGAGAATAATTTATAAATAAAATAATAGTATTGTTCAACAGAATATTTTTTCATCTTTCTCTTTGTTTTCTGTTTCTTGAGCGAGCTCTGTTTCTTGGCGATGATGAATAAATTTAACAATTTCACGTCGAGAAATCCTTTCATGCGAGCAAGTTGCGAATTCTAGCTGGTTACCACTTATAAAAAACGAGTGAACATAAAAAACAGTCTATTACTTAAATGTAATACAAAAAAAGCAAACGAAACTTGATTAGATGAGTGGAGCACATTAAACTTCCCGTCTTTTAATTCAAAAAGGGCTGATGCTTTCAATTAACTCATGCTTCAAGCGCGATCCCTTCTTTTTGAACCCACTAGGTTAGATTGGGACAGAAATTAAACGGAAAATAGTCTAAAAATATATAGAAATGAGTGTGCCAAATATATTTACAACCATCAAAATGGCTGTACAACGATGTATTTTATTATGTAGTACTTTAATCAACCTAAAAATTTGCACCTGTCAGATTTTCTATGAAAGCCAAGTTATTGAAAACAGATATTGATATTTTTCTGTCTTCTTTAACATGATTTTTTAATTGAATTTTGCTGAAATTAAGTGTTGTAGGCTCGTGACAGTTTAAAAATCCGTTATTGACCAAAGACTATCAAAACAAAAAGATAATTCAGCTAATACACCTTAAGAGTTGTTATTCATTTGAACTAGAAAAAAGTATTAGTCAAAGCTTTTTTTTTGCCTGAAACATAAAATCATAAAAACTAGCAATATCATTAGCAACACAGATGAAATACACATAAACAAAAATGAAGACTAGAAAGCTGCAATGATGTTAAGATATAAGAAATTTGATTTCAATAGATTTAATATGATACTTCCATGATAAATTTTCATCTATAATCACTCCTAGAAAGTTAACAGTTGACTCTCTTTTAATAATTGTTTTATTCATAAAGAGATTGGGTAATTTTAGAGAAAGGTTATCTCCCCTATGAGGTTTGTGGAACAAGATAAATTTAGTTTTCTCACCATTTAATGAAAGTTTATTATTTTTAATCTAGTCATTTATTTTTAATTATTCTTCGTTAGATATTCTAAACAGTTCTTTTATATTATTGTGTGAGTAAAAAAAAATTCGAACCATCAGCAAACAAAATAACATTTAAAACTTTGGATGCTAAGTATAAATCATTGTTATTGAGTAGGAATAAGAGCGGCCCTTGAATTAACCCTTGGGGAACACCACAAGTTATAATATGATTTTCAGTTTCATTTGCTGTATATAGTATGCATTGTTTTCTGTTTGACAGGTAACTTTTAAACCATAGTAAGTTTTTATTAAGTATTCCATACAGTTCTAGTTTTTTTAAAAGAATATCGTGGTTTACAGTGTCAAATGCTTTGGACAAATCAATAAAAACTCCTAATGTATAGCAATCATTATTGAACTTATTGGATATATAATTTATTAGATCGACTACCGCATGATCAGTTGAATGATTCTTTTTGAAGCCAAATTGTTTGTTGTACATTATATTGATCTCAGTTAAATAAGTATTAAGTCTATCATTCATAATTCGTTCTAACAATTTTGAGAAACATGGTAAGACAGAAATAGGTCTATAATTAGACATAATCGTGTCATCGCCAGATATAAAAATAGGTATGATCTTTTTTTTAATTTCTCCGGTACAATACCGGATTTTAGTGAAAGGTTAAAAATGGAAAACAGTGACGGTTCAATAATATCAAACACTGCTTTAACAACATTCACGTTAATATTATCTATGCTAGCGCATTTATTACTTTTTAGACAGCTGAATGCATTTCGCAACTCATTTATGTTTAACTTTACTTCTTTCATAGATGTATTGCTTGATTTCATATAAGATTCAAAGTTAGAGGTGTTTTTTAGAATTTTATCAGCTAAAGTTGGGCCAATATCAAGAAAAAAATTATTGAGCTTTTTAACTATGACTTCTTTATTATAAATCATTTTCCCGTTAACTAATAGTTTTTGTGGCAAATTATTTTTTGGATATTTATTGTTACCGATTATCTGCTTAATCACGTTCCACGTCTTTTGTGTGCTTTCGCGTGTTTTTTCCAACAACCTTGCATAATATTATTTTTTTGCATGTTTCTTTGTTTTTTCAAACGTGTTTTTATAATTTTTGTATTTTATTTCACTTTTATATTTTTTATGTTTTAAATATTTTTCATAAAGTCTTTGTTTTCTCTTTGATGATTTGTATAAACCTTTGGTCATCCAAGGGCTTAGAAGTGAATTAGGATTTACAACTTTTTTTTGTACTGGAAATGCTAAATCATAGTGTTTACAAAACTGCGCCAAAAATAGTTCATACGCATTATTCGCGTCTTGTGATTGTAATATAAGGTTCCAATGAGTTTTTTTCAGATAAAAGATTTCGAAAGTATAATAAAGAGTTTTCATTGATTTGTCGTATTAAGATTGTTGATTTAGAGACGGAATGGCTAAGAGTTAGGTTTATCTGTAACTAAGAATATTGGGTAATGATCAGTTATGTCGATTTTGATTATACCCGATTCTAAGATGCAATCATAAAAACTATTAGTGAATATATTATCTAATAATGTCGACGTAGTCTTAGTTATTCTCCTTGACTTATTTATTGTGGGAACTATATCGTGCTGAAGAAGTGTATCTAAAAAACATTGAACAATTACCATTGAAGCATGATTTAACAAGTTTAAATTATAATCACCAGTTAAGTACACGTGTTTCTTTGTTATGCTAACTTTGCTTAAGAAATTTTTCAAATAAGATTTCTATAAATAGAATCGATAATAATTTTTTGGTTGCCTTTTAATTTATTTCAATGCATAACGACTCGCAATCTATTTCGTTAACAATGAGATCATTGCGTAAAATAAAGTTTATAGATTTGTGAACATAGGTACTTTAACCACCACCAACGCGGGTTTGACGCGGTTGGTGAATTGACACGTAATTACTTAGCTCATAATTAGAATTTATTTCATTTTTTCAACCACGTTTCCGTGAAACTAATTATTTTAAAATCGTGATTTAGATCATGCAATAAGAATTTTAGATTATCAAAATTTTTATTAATACTTCGAATGTTTAGATTAAAAATTGAAAAACTTTTTTTATTTTTTATTTTACTAAGAAACTGAGTAGATTCAAATATTGAATTATACTCACTTGCAAAATTTTTTTGAATGAAATAGTCATTATCACACTCAGTATTAGAATTAAGTCAGAGATTATCATCCATTTTTAAAAAAGTAAAGTATACTAATCATGAAAATAAGATATTAAAATATTAAGATTATACATTTATACTTTTCTTTGCAGCCCAATCGCGTATGATAAGTTTATCGTATGAAATACTTGCAAATTTTCCTGCCGCTCGTTCCATTTTCATTTGTTCTCTCAGCACCTTCCTAATTTGCAATGTCTCAGCGCAGAAATCTTCATTTATATAGATATTTTTTGCTTTGAGGTTAGGGGATTTTTTCAAAATATTTACTTTATCGTTAAAGTCTAGAAGCTTAATGATTATAGTTCTTGTTCTAATTGAATCCTTATGACCAGTTCTATGTGCCCTTTCAATTTTAATATCTTTTAGACCTAAATAATTTTCAAAAATGTTTTTCACCTTTGTTTCACTGTCATTCCAACTTTCACCTTTGCTTTCTTTAATTCCGTTGATTCTCAGGTTATTCCGCCGGGATCGATCCTCTATCTCTCTTAATTTGTTGGTAATTTTAGAAAATGCAGACTCATTGTTTTGGGTAACGTTTTTTGTATTACATTTATCCTGTGAAGTAATGACGCTTCGAATTTTTTATTCAATGAAAGTTTAAACTCACTTTAATGTCTTCAATTTCTTTTTCTATCAATTTTATTTGCTTACTATTTTTATTGATATGCAATTCAACTTTATTCAAACGCTCGAATAAAATTTTTGCGCTCGAACTTATAATGGTTAAAACGTTTCTTTCTTGCTGTTTAACCATATTTTCTGTTTCCTTCTTAAACTCCTTAAACATTTTTTTTAACATTTTCTTTATTTGTTCAATCGTAACTGCCATAATTATTTTTATATTGTATAACTATTTTTAAATTTGGTTATTTTTCAAAGTAACTTAAAACTTAGTTTTGCTTTATTTTTTTCTTTTCAACGCTGTTAAAACGCAAGCCACAATCTGAGTTATCCCAGCAAACACACAAACGTTTATTAGACGTCGAAACAACGTTTAGATAACCGTTTAGATTTGGTCGATTATACGTTCAGAATGAAATCCAGATTAACGTTTAGACCAAACCTCCATAAAACGTTTAGATTCCAACGTATTTTCGACGTCTATTATAGGGTTAATAAAGGTATATAAGGCGTATATTATACATATATAATGCGTTTAGATATAGTCTCATAAACGTATATGAAGCGTTTAGATTTGGTCTAATTAAACGTTAAGATCTAATTCAATAAACGAATTTAAGGGTATAAATTATTATAATTCTAGACGCTTAGATCTAGACTAATAAACATATATATATGTTTACTAGGCTAGATCGAAGCGACTAATATAAGTTGAATTATACTAAATTTAAACACTTTACATTCGCTTATTAGAATAGATCTTAACGTTTAATATATATATATATATAAATAATCTTATATACTTATCTTAAATAAACAAATATTTTGTATACTTTTGTAACTATTTACAACTTTTTTACTATATTCCTTTTATACTATATATACCTATTATAAAGTTATGTAAAACCCTATAGTTGAGATTTATCACATAAATGGCGGGGGGAGGAGGGGTGGGGGAAGAGGAGGAAGGAAGGAATTTTCTCAATAATTTTAAAAAATTTAATCGCAGTAATTACTTTATCTTAGCACTAGCAATATTACAGTGACGTTAAATCCGTATAAAAAAGTCTATTTTACTCTGGTTTATGCTTTCTCAAAAATCTTTCAAGTATATCGTCCAACGCATGTCCATCGTGCACCGGTACTTGTTCATCATGCGCCCGCTCTTTGTTATTGGGCGCCGGTTCTTGATCAACATTATCATTCATACTCGTCTCCTGGTCGTCTTCCTCTACATTTTGATCATCATTAATAACGTTTTCTTTATTCTCAAAGATGTTTTTTTTTGGTCCTCCTATCCGCCATGAGGCCTGTTTTAAATATGCGGCTATTGCATTATGTGCTTGAGCTACAGACATATTGGGGAAATTGTACATTATAGAATCTAAAAAAAAAATTAACGAAGTTAATAATAAATCCATTATAAAATTTTTTACCCTCAGAATATATAAGCAACCAAACCAGTCTGAAAATAGACTATAAATAGTCTATTTTTATAACAGCAAAAAAACTGGGTTATAATAATTTGCATTTAAAATATGTGTTCAACATTAAAAAAAAAAAAAAAACATTAAAAAATCAACATTGGAATTACCAACAACAACTTTACATATAGAGGATCTTCTGAATGGAACTTTCCCCAAATTTCCTCGACCATCCATGTTCATTTGTGACATCAAAGAATTAGTAAAAAGTCGCGACATAATATACGCAGTAGTCTTTCCCAGATCTGATCCACCAATTTTCTTTAGCAAATGTAACTAAAATTAAAAAAATTAAAGTCAATTCTTGATTATGGCAAAGTCGAATAGCTATTTTTATACAATCATTATAAGTTTATAAAACTTACCAAAAGAGTACTTGCAGCAGGACTTTCACAACGAAAAGCCAACGACTTGTATTGTTCAACTGTGTCAATGGGGCCATCACTAATTTCCAAAGAGTCCATTGAGTTGTTAGCACTTAGTAAAGCAGCTGGCATCGATTGTCGCTCAAGGAGCTTTTTAACTTCCAAGATTTCTATGGCGAGTTGTGACAGTTTGAAGAGAACTGACTTCTGGAATTCTGAAATTCAGTTAAGCTATTAAAAGCATCATATCTTGAAAATATAAGTTAATAAAATTCGATCTATGCAAATAATTACAATATATAGTTCAATACAATTTTATTTATTACATTAAAACATTATTTTAATCCATATTTAAAAATAATTTTTTACTTACTTGCATTTAATGGATCGGTGC
>NW_025896167.1:0-26083 GCF_022113875.1 Hydra vulgaris | reverse complement strand
GATAGATCGAGGTATTAGAGGGTTAATACTAGTTAATGCTTGTTGTAACGATGAAGTTCTTGTGATAAAAGGTTGTAACCAAAAGGTCACTGAATTTCCTGTTTTATTGTATAATTGTATATTCAAACTTGATGTAAAAGGAAGATCAAATGTAAAATATCCTCCTAATGCACTTGTACTAAATACATTACACCCTTGTAAAGGGTTTGCATAATAGGATCCACCAAGTGGTGCAATTAATAAATCACAAGCTAAAGCTGTATTATTAATACCTACCCCATCTGTTACAATAGAATCATTACCTATGCAAAGTACATTGTCAGCATATATTTTTAAAAACAAGTTACCTGGTACAGTATTAGGTGCAATTGTAGATCCTGTAAATGCAATCCACAGTTTTTTTAGAATTCCTGAACTACCACTATAGCTAAAAATGGTATATGATCCTGGAGTTGCATAGAATGCTTGAGATTTTTGTCCAAAGCATATTAAACTTGTATTGGGAATGATATCTAAACTTTGATTTTGCATATCATCAACATAATTCTTTGTAGCTGCATCTTGTGCATTAGTAGGATTAGCTACATTAATCAATTTATGTGAATTCAAATTTATATTAGCAGTTGCAGGATTATAACCATCAGTTCTTAGATACATACTGCTAGAAATCTGATTATTATCTACATAATGCTTTGTAGCTGCATCCTGTGCATTAGTATGATTAGCTACGTTGATCAATTTATGTGAATTCAAATTTATATTAGCACTCATACTATTAGTTCCATCTATTTTTAGATAGGAACTGCTAGAAATCTGATTATTATCTACATAATTCTTTGTAGCTGCATCTTGTGCATCTGTAGGATCAGCTACATTGATTAATTTATGTGAATTTAAATCAACATCAGTAGTGGCTGTATTGCCAACATTAATGTTGATATTTAATCCATCTGTTGTGTAACCATATAATGAATTACTACCGGCTATATTCATACTCATTTTTTATATACTATATTTTTTTAATTCAATATAATGAGTTTTCAATACTTTGAAAATCAACACCTTCATCAAGCTTTTTTAATACATAAAGGCACAAGTGTCCGCAAAAAGAAGTGTCTCCAAACTGAATTCTTTTACTATTATAATAAACAGGACTGTGTAAATATTGAACAAGTTCAACTGGAGGTGGTAGTGCATAAGAGTCAAAACTTAATTTTTCTTCTCCATCTTTATACCAACAAATCCAATGAAATCCATTCGTACTTGAATCTCCAGTATTTAATATTCCACATTCTTTGTTTTGTGTATTTTTAGGTAATTCATCTCTTACAAATACACCTCTAAAATTTTTAATTTTTAATTTTTTTGCTGCTTTTATTAATTGAAAGTTTGTTAAGGGTACATTTGGCAATATAATTCCTTCAACATTGATATGTTTGTCCATTTTTATTACTTTATTAGATTTTTTTAGATCTCTTTAGATATAAAAAATAACTTACCTGTGTGTTTGCCTGCCTGCTTGCCTGTTTATTTAAGTTTATAATGCCCATATGCTAATGTGTGAATACCATCTTCTTGAATTACTCTTTTATCATCTTCTGCACTCAATGCTATTTTGTTTATTTCTTCAGTATAAACATCATGACATTGAGATCTTATGACATTCATTTTTCTCATTTGATCTTTCTTATTTATAAGGCAGTCTTTATAATCCTCATGTGTAATATAATTTTTTACTACATTTCTTTTTACTCCTTTACATCTCTTTTTATCTTCTTCATCTATTTTGTAAGAATACAATTTTGATCTGAGCCCTATAAATTCTGTAATTTGTTTTCCTGCTGACTCATCTTTAAACATCCCTATTACTTTCTTATTTACACCTACTTTAAATCCATTTTGAACAGCTGGATGATCTTTATTAAATTCACTTGTATCAAATTTACTTTCAATATCATTTGCAATATCTGCATAAAAGTCTTCTGTTTTTATTTCATAGATTAATGAATCTGTGTCTGTATATAACATTTTAGCTTTATTTCCATATTTATTTTTTATGTAATCATAATGAAACTCATACATTAAAGTCTTACTTAAATCTAAAATACTCATACCCAAGTAAATAGGTTTATTATAAACTAGTTTTGTTCTTTTCATATGAATAGCTATTAAATTATCATCAAATATTGTTCTACTTTTATAGTTTGGTTTTGATGCTAATTTAATAGCTTCTTCTCTTTTAGAAACTAATCTTACATCAACTCTGTTTTCAATATTCTCCATTGTCTTTCCAAATACTGAATTGTTCATAAGTTTGAAAAAGTCCTTTTCAAAGTCATTTATTGCTTTTGTTCTTAGATCTGTATTGAGTTTAATGTATTTACTCAACCATGCACTTTCTTCAAACTTTATTCCTCTATGAATTTTTGTTATTTTCAATCCTAATCTTTCATAGAGTTTCAAGTTTTCATAGTGAATGATATAATTTTTCTTATGGTTTAAATTAGGTATTAATTTATCAACTTTGTCTATTTTTAATCTTTCAGGAGCAAGAGGATAATCATTATGAACATCATGTAAATGTTCAGGATATTCTAAATCAACTTCTAATATGCAAGAAGTGGATTTCCAATTTTTTAATTCTTCATCATTCATCCATTCAAACCTATGTGTAGGAAGTAGTTTGCTCATAGCCCATCCATATAAATTATTTGCATCTAAATATTGGATATATGTAGATTCTTTACTTTCATCATAATTTTCCATATATTTATTGTTAGCAGTTCCTAACCTGTTAGAAACCATACTAATTCCACCTTTTATTCCTTCTTTTATCATTAAAATCATGTCATAATCACTTAATAATTCTAATTTTACTTCTGTTATTTTCAACGCAGCATCCCATGCTAATCCTGGTGCTGTATAGTACCAAGCAGGATCTAATTTGTAATTGTTAAAACATACATCTCTAAAATTTTCAAAGACATCAGCTAGTAGTAATACATCAGATTCGTTATATAAATTATGATAATCTCTAAATGTTTCACAATTAAACTCTTTCCATACATTTTGAGCATGTAAATAATCTTCATCACTTATTCCTTCATCATTTAATCTTGAATAAAATGATTCTTTTGGTGGTAATTGTGTTTCATTTAATTTATCAATAGAGTCAACCCATTCATAAGGATAAACACCTTTTCTTAACAATAAATTGAGTTCATTTCCAGAATAGTATCTACTAATATTTTTACATTGATCTTTTGACAAATTTTTAGTTAAATTATCTAAACTAGCAGCCATAAATTTAAAACTATCTAGAAAACGTAGATACAGTTTAACTTCAACTTTTTTACCTTCTCTATTCATAAATTCATTTACTTTAAGTTCTTTAGAAAAGCTGATATATTTTTCTTCATTGTTGGGTATACAATTTATTTTTCCTCCTTCTGACAATTTTTTTATGAACAAGTGAGAGTCATAACCAGATAAATTGTGAAATAGTACTGGAATGAATTTTGGATTTTTAAATTGTAAGTTACACTCATTATGTGCAGCACCTCTATATTTTCCAGTAATATGACAATGATCTTGTACTTTATCTTTATTAAGATCTTTTTCACAAATATGGCAACTTTTTGCATTGTTAAATTCTTCTTCGTCTTTACTATTAAATATCATATTTTTTGGAAACTTTAAGTACTTGTTATAAATCTTTTTTACATCTTCTTCTAGCATATTAACAAATTTTTGTGCTACATCTTCATCTTCATTACTTGCAGTGAATGTAACTAGTTGACTTTGATATATTTTTTCATCAAAACATTTAATATAGTAACAAAATGAACTTGGTGTATGCTTTAGGTACTGCTTTGTATATGATTCATCTGGGTTAGGTGAGCAAGTGTTGATAGGTTTAATAAAACTTTCAAAGTCAGCATAGACTACAAAAGGAACTCTCATAGACTTGTTATAATTTTTAAACTCAATCATTGTATTTGGCTTTGGAAGCTCAATTCGTACTGAATCATGAGTATTACAATACAATTGATGCTTTGATAAAGATTTTTCAGTATTAAATCCTGACAAGCAATTTCTACAATAAAACATTTTATGTTCATGTTTTGATATTTGCGATGAAAGTAATCTACTTATACTTTTTATTAAACAATAGTGATTGGTTTCATCATTTGAAATGAGTAATAAATCTATTTCATGTTGCCTATTTTTGTTTTCAGATATTCTTAAAGGATAAACAGACTTTTCATAACCAAATACATTAACACTGATGTTTTGATTATTTTTTTCAAATTGAGTAATCTGTTGTAGTGATACTGGGAATTTTATTTTTTCCCAATTTAATTTCTCAGCTTGTTCTTTTAAATCTTTATCTACTCTTTCAGGATGATTGTCTTTAGGATTTAAAAATCTAGCAACACACCACTTAAAGCATTCGTTGTCTTCATTCTTCATATTAATAATTGCTTTTTTAGCTGACAACTCTTTAGGAAGAGGAATGTAAGATTTACCTTTAATAGGCTTATATTCAATGATATTTATATCCATTTTTTTAACTGATACAAATCTCCAACTTGATCCTAATTGTTGAAATGCTGACAAGGATTCTAAAATTTTTTGTTCAGCTCTTTCATAAAAGTCATTTAAATCTGTTGACTCTAATACAATTTCTGCTTTTGTTGAAAAATGATGCAAAATTGTTATAGTTTCTCCTGTTTTAAGATCAGTACGCTCCATTTCACATGAAAGAACAATATAGATCTTTGATTCTTTATTACTATTTAAAATATTTAATACATTATTTTTAGCTGATTTCATAAAGGACAAAGCATCATATCCTTTAACACCTTGAGCTGAAAATTGCTTTGTCACATTTTTAAGAGATGATTGTGATAATTTAAATTCTATTTGTTTTCTAAGTCCAAATCTTTTATACAAGTTTGAAACTGTTGACTTTATTGATGTAAGTTTTTCATTAGCAACATTTTTAATAGGTTCAGGAACATAGTCAATAATCCAATTAGCAAATGAATTCACTTTGTTCTTAATGGTATTAATATAACTAACTGGAACATATTGTGTAGGTGCTAAAGTATTTTGTGTAATATTATTTGGAATAGGCATATCTAATATAGGAGTTGTTTGCTCAATTGCTCTGATGAGATCTGCTTTTCTCATTTTATAATAATATCTAATTCTTCGCTCTCTTGCGATTTGTTTTAATTCTTTTACGTTTCTATTTTCCATTTTTATATACACAAGAAAATTATTTATATCATTTTCAATTTTTTATTTTTTTATGTAAAGAAAATTAAATAATACAAAAAAAAAACGCTTTCTTTTTATATTTTTATAGAAAAAGTCTATAAAAATAATTTATTTTTCATTATCTATTTTATTTTTGTGATAATGCATCTTTTTCTTTACTTGCTCTAATTATTTCAATTTTTACTCCATCTACAATCTTCCCATTTCTACTAAAAATATAAGTTTTAGAGCGCTTTTCTTTTTTATTATAGTCATAAAATGATTTATAATTTTTAACTTCACCAGTTTCCATATTAGTAAGTTTAATTCCCCATGGATCTGTTCTAATTGTTGCTAGATAATCATATTTAGGATCTCTTTCTTTTTTTTCTTTTGTTGGAAGAAATTTTGGTCTTCCAGCAGATTTTTTTTCTTTTACTATTTTTTCTTTTTTAACTCTTTTAACTCTTTCAATCTTTGGTTTTTTTTGTTTTTTAGTAATGATATTTGTTTTTACATAATCTTTATCAATTAAATTATGATCCATAGCAATCATAACTAATGCCATAGGGTCTTTAGATGTTTGTTGTATATTATTATCTTTTAATAAATTTAATAAATACTTTTTTGTATATTTTATTTTATCACTCATTCTTTTTTATATATAAAGAAAATTTATTTAAATTATTTTCAAATAATTTAAATAATAGTATTTTTTTTTATTGCATATACTTTTTTAAAATAATTAATTTTCTTTACTATCTTTTAGCGTTTAACCTAGTTTCTATTGGTCTTTTTAAGACTTAACGAAGCTTGGGTTCCTTTGGAACCTAGCATAGCATTGGTCACTTTGTAACCTAATATTCAAATCTTAATTTATTTCCATTAGAAGTAATTTTTGCTAATCTATCTGAAATGATGAGAACAAATAATACAGTATTTGCTGGAACAGGTGTATTAAATTCTGCTTTAAGTTTAATATTTACAGTTGAATCTTTCATTCTTTCTGATTGTTTACTTACATTAAAATACATAATAGGATATAAATCTTTATAATCTGAAGGAGTGATATTACATAGACTAATAAGATTTGTCATATTATAATAATCTTCAGCAAAATTTGCTGCATGTCTATAAGCTCTAGTAATTTTCATATTTGGGAATGATAAATTATAATTAGTTGCAGGATATCTTTCTTCATTAAATTCAATCCACATATTTCTCAAATCACAATGATCAAATATTGAAGCATTTTGTTCTTGATTTCCTTCTCTATTTGTTTGAAAACCAGCAAGTATATATCTAGGTTTTTCAGTAGTTCTTACTCTTAAGTCACAATCAATTGATGTATTTTGTGGAGTAACATTAATTTTATTTAAGAACCTTGATCTAAAACCTATATCAAGTGTTTCTTGTGATTTAATTATTTTAGAAAGTTCTAAATCTGCTACAGCAGATGGAGTTGCACGTCTCATCATTAATGATATTCTAGTAATATCTACTTTTCCTGCAGCTACACCAGCAGCTCTAAAAATTGCATTATCATCACTTGCTCTTAACATATAAAGTTCATGTTTTAATCTATAAAAAATTTTATCATAATCTTCACAAAATCCGAAAATATGCCTTAATGGAATACTAAATTCAAATTTACCTTTTGTAGTTGGTTTTTGAATGATAAATTGCTGCCTTGCTAAAAATCCTGAATTATTAACTAAATCTGCTGTTGCTGTAGTATCTTTAAACCACAATTGATTCATTGCTTTTGATAGTTGAAAGTCATTTGGATATTTTAACATTCCAAGCATTGTAGTTGCTTTACCTGGAAAATAAACTGATTCAACGACTGAATCATAGAATTTATATTCAATTCTATCAAATAAATGCATAAGTCCATTGTGTGTTAGTGTTATTGCAGAATCATTGGCATATGCAGTTCCATCCGCTTTTACAAGTCTTCCTTCAATTTCTAAATAAGATTCATGTGGATGAAACAAAGAATCACTGTTTTCAATAAAAATTCTTATTTCTCCTGAATTTAAATTAGAATTAACAGAGGGCGTAAATTCATATTCTTCATATTTTATAATCTCCTTATCATATCTCAATTTATCAGTAATATTAAATATATCAGATTTTACCATTTTTATATATGCAATATAATTTTTTTAAATCACTTTTTGCTATTTATAAAATTATGCTATTCTAAGCCCATCGCCTTTATGTTTTTTAACTAAATCTTGTATTCTAACAGGTTTACTTTTTATTGATGATCCCATCATGATTTTATTAATATCTGGTACTGCTTCATTTAATTTACTATCTAAAGTATTTAATAAATTTTTAAGTTCTTGTTTATTTTCAGGTGTTAACTTAGATGATTTATTTACATTTTCTATTAATTTTTTACCTTTATTTATTACAATTTCTTTAGCAGTAGATATTACAGAAGTTGCAAGTTCTTTCCCTGCTGACTTTGCTGCATCTACAGCAGTTTTTCCCAAGTCTGTAGCAGCTGCTCTACTAGCAAAATTACGAGATGCATTAAATGCATTACTTAGTACTTGCTTATTGAACATACTTAAAAAAGGTGTAAATATTCCACTTCCACCTACTTCATACTTGTGTGTATATTCTTTATTATTTATAACTAACATTTTATTTACTATATATTTTTTTTAAATCACTCTGTGATCTGGGCTTTGCCAAATCGCTTGTATGAATCTGGGCTTTGCTATTTTATTATAGGTCCATTTTTATTAAAATGATTAGTTAACATTGTTTTCATACCAGATAATGCTCTAAAAAAATCAGAAGATTTTGCTTGATTATACACATTACTTATATCTGTAAATATTCCACTTCCACCTACTACATACTTGTGAGTATATGCTTTTTTATTTATATCTAACATTTTATTTACTATATATATTTTTTAAATCGCTTTTTGCAATTATCTTAATTGTTTTTTTAAAAGTCCATTTTGTTCTTCTAAAAGATATACTTGTCTTTCTAAAAGATGTTCTGATTTACATTTTGATACAATTTCTTTTATTTCATATTCAATACTTATTGGTTCCCCTTGTAAAGTAAGTATATGCCCATCTTGATCCATTATTGTTGTTTTCATATCCCAAATTTTTTTTGATAATAATCTATAATAAGTTGGATTATTTGGTACTTCTACAATTTTATAACCCACTGGCGTAGATGGATAAAATGAATATATAACATTTGAATATGCACCATCTATAATTGACCCTGTTACAAGACTATTTGTTACACGAATAGTATTAACATGATTTATATCTATTACTTTATCTGAAATATATACTTTTGATGAGTCAAATGTTATAAGATTACCATCACGATCTCTATTATTAAAACCTAAAAGATCTTTTATAGAATCATCATCAAGTTGTATTCTAATATTGCTATTTTTATTAATAATAATCTGTGATCTTTCAGTATTAAAATTTGCTTCAAATATAATAGATGTAGGATCAAGTCTTATACTATCATACTTTTGTTTTTTTTTATAATTTTCAATATCTGTGCTTGGTACATTTTTAAAAGACTCTTTATATTTAGCAAGTTGATCTTTAAGAGTAGTCATTACATATCTAGTTACAATTGTATTTATATTTCTAAGTTCATAGGATCCTGTTGGGATCTTAATTTGTTGATAAATAGGGCTATCACTAGCTTCTATAGTAATATTTATAGTATTGTTTAATCCTTCAATAATATTTGGAAAACTATTATAAGTCATTAATTTTTTTAGAGCTATTCCATACTCTTTATCTGCATCTAGTTCAATAGGTACTGTCATATTAGTATTTATAACAGTATCGTTTGAAGATATATGTATTGTTATTGACATTTTTTATATATGTCATAATTTTTTATATTGTTTTCAATATAAAAAAATTTATATATGGATCTACTTTTTTCTCTCTCTTATATGAAATTCTATGGTATAACTTTCATTATTAAAATCTATAGGTTTATTAAAGTTATCAATGATGTCAATTTTCATTTCTGAAATGGATTTTGTTTTTAACGGAAAATATTTTTTAGATATCGGTTGTTCATTAATAACTGAATTTTTAGAAACAATAATAGGTATAAATGAATACATTACAGTCGTTTTCTTAGCATTTCCATTATTAGATACAATTTTTCCATCTACAAGATTATTTAATATGTATACTTTTTTGTTTTTAGTTGAATCACTATAGAGAATAGTTTGAAATCTATCAAGTGCCATTTCATACTCTTTCTTTTCATCAAGTTTAATAATATCATCAAATTTAATTATAACTGGATTTTGTTTATTTTTTTCTATTTCAATATACATTTTTTATATATTTATAATTATTTAATTCAATCTTCATCTTCACTTTCTAAATCTACATCTTTAATATAAAATCTTTTTATCTTATACTCATTTTTAGATACAACTGCATCTAATAATTTTACTTGAATAGATTGAATCATTGATCCTATATATATACCTTCAATTGCTAAGCATCCAACAACATCACATCTTTTTTTAATAAGACTTTCTCCTAAAATATCGTCATTTTTATTTCTGAATACTTGATCCATCTTTTTACTTTTATAATCTGTTGGTATTTTTGCATATATAACTGGAGGTGCATTAAAATCATCATTTCTATACTTTAAAATATTCAAGTTGTTAATATTTAAGCTTTTCATACCCCCTTTTTTTAACGTTGCTTCATTTTCAATCACTTTATTTCTACAAAATTTTTCAATAGCTTCAATAATTGCGATAAATATATCATTTTCACATACAAAAGGAATTGAGTATCCTGTAAGTTCTTTTGTTTTCATGTCTCTATTTTCACAAACTCCATATGATAACGATTTTGGAGTTTTTACTCTTAAAAGTTCTGAAAAGTTAGAGTATTTGTATTCAATTACTATTTTTTGATATTGAACAGGTTTATTAAATTTTTTTATTTCTTTTACATATAAATTTGCTTCATCAAAATTTTCAATATCTACATATGACATTCTTTTTTATATATAAAAGAAAATTATTTAACTCATTTTAAAAAAATTATTTTAATTTTCTTGTAAAAATATATAAATTTTATCTTACATCATTTGCTAGAGTTGTAATTTGAAGTTGTTGTTGTTACAGTAGTATTTGTACTAGCATTACCAGAAGTAGCTGTTACACATATATTCACATTTACATTTGAGTTGTTCATTTTTTTAATAGTAAAAAAATTATTTAATTCACTATGTGAATCTGGATCACAAAGGGATCTAAATATTTTTCAATTCTGTATTATTAACCCATGAGTTAAAAGTATCAGGATACCCATACCACTTTACAAATGATTTATTACCTTGTTTACGAATAACCTTTTCAATTCTAAATATCTCTTGACTTGTTTTTTGAAGTTCTTGTTCATAAAAAGTACCTTGTATTTCTTCACCATTGTAATCGGTTATTTTATAAGTAGGTGGATCTGTGTACTGAATTTGTGATACTGTAAATACTTCTTCAGTCCATCTTGGTGTATACCCTTTTTCAAACGCTCCTTTCTTTTTAATTATTCTTACTTTATCACCTATTGTAAACTTAGGATGAGGAGACTCTGATATCACTTTACTATTTAGATTTAGAAATACTATATTTTCATTCTTTTTATCGCTTGCTTCAGCTGGAGTCATTTTAATTGAAGAATGCTTTGTATTGTTGTATTGATTTACCATTTCATCTAAAACATCAATGTATTTTCTAGTAGAATTAGCAGAAAAGTATTTGAACATTTTTTCTTTCATCGTCCTATTCCAACGTTCAACTACACAGCTTTTTTCTTCATTTTCAGTTGAATAGAGATGTACACCTAATGCTTTAACATGCTTATTATAAAATTCTAAACCTTTATCAACCCATAATTTCGTACACTTTCTATCTTTAAATATTTTATTAAATGCATTAGCAACTTCAATTCCTGTCTTACTTTTCAATGAAATAATCCATCCATACTTTGAAAATATATCAACGACCATTAATAAGTATTTTATACCATTATTAAATTTAGAATAAGCTTGCATGTCAACTAAATCAGCAGCCCATATTTCATCAATTCCATTTGCAATTACTTTTCTTTTTCTAAAATGTTTTATAACAGGTTTATGAAGTTCATTCGCAAGTTCATCAGTCCATTTCAGATTCCTATTGGGATCAATTAGCGATTTATCGCTCAGGTTTTTGCTTTTTTTCCTTTGCGCTGGTAGTTTTTTTGACATAATTCTTTAATACTCATTGGCTCTTTATTTCCCATACCAAACCTTACTTTAGCAGATATGATAGGCTTTATAATCTTTCTTTCCAATTTTTCACGAGGTGTAGGATTAGGTATAGCATCCATTTGTTCTAGCATTATTTTATCAGCTAAATTTCTATGCTCTTTATCTGGAAAATGTTTATAAGCAAGATCATGAATATAAGCTGTTTTATCAACTCTATCTACAGGCATGCTCCATTCTTTAGGCATCTCAGTAGAAGTTAATCTTTCATCTAAATTAGTACCAGGTCCTGCAAAGTTCATACCTGGTATATGCATTTCACCTGGAAACCTTTGTAAAGGTAATTTTCTATTACTTGTAAATTTATTAATAGATTCTACCAAGTCACCTCCTTCGGATCTTGTTTTAGCTCCTTCAGATCCTTTTGTAAATTTGTATTTTCTTGTTCCACAGATTATGCAATTTCCACATAGCATATTTCTTTTGTTTTTACTCACAGCATGTTGTAAGTTGAGTGTATCTGTTTTGTTTTTACATTTAACGCAATACATTTTTTATATATGTATTTTAATTTATTTAACACAAAATCTATTTAAAAAATACTTTTCATAAATAAAAAATGGAAATTATAGATTTATCATGGAATGTAAATAAAAGTAAACGCCATAATAATGAGTTATTACCTAAAAGTATAAGAGGTATTATTGTTGGAAAATCAGGTTGTGGAAAGACAACATTATTATTAAACTTGCTCTTAAGACCTGGTTGGTTAGACTATAATAATTTACAAGTTTTTGGAAAATCTCTTTTTCAACCTGAATACAAAATATTAAAAAATTCTTTTGAAAATAAATTACCAAAAGAAGTTATTCTTAAACTATTTGAGTTGCAAGATCAAATAAATAAAAACAATGTAAATCCAGAGTTTGTTATTAAAAACATTTCAAGAGATTTAAAAGATAAAACAGATATAGAGTGTAAATTTTTTGAAACAGCAGAAGATGTACCAGAACCTGAAAGTCTTAACTCTATTAAAAATAATTTAATGATATTTGATGATTTACAATTAACAAAACAAAACAAGTGTGAAAAGTACTATATAAGAGGAAGAAATAGCAATGTAGATTGTTTCTACTTGGCACAAAATTATTTTGAGTTGCCTAGGAGAACAATAAGAGAAAATGCAAATTTTATATGCTTGTTTAATCAAGATTCTAAAAATGTAAATCATATTTATAATGACCATGTTTCAAATGATATGAAATTAGATGAGTTTAAAAAGTTTTGTAATGAAGCTTGGTCAAAAAAGCATGGATTTGTTGTTATAGATTTGTCTTCTGATTTATTAAATGGAAAGTATAGAAGTGGATTAGATTTATTTTATTATCCAACTTAATTGTGGAAACAATAAATATATATTTTTTTAAAAAATATATATTTTTATGAATACTTAGTTCCTATGGGTTCTTTCAGAACTTAGCGAAGCCTGGATCACGAAGTGATCTAAAGAAGAAGACCTAATAAGGGTATATTCTTAAATGGAGAATTTTCTCCTAATAACAAACCTTTACCTACTGATGAATATTCATTTCCATTTTTAGAATAATATCCGTCTAAATAATTATAACTACCATTCCATGGGTTTAAAAATACTCTTTTTCCTACTTTTCTAATTTTAAATCCATAACCATTCTTTTTTCCATAAATAATACCATTTCCAGCAATTTTATTAACTATAGTACTTCCAGCAGCTGCAGCTGTTCCAGTCAATAATCCTGTTGCGATAGCTGGAACAACTTTTGATGCAATTACACTTCCAATTAATCCTAGTAGAGGTAGAAATCCACCATTTTTTTTAGCATTATGTTTAAGTTGTGCTCTACTCAGTGAAAGTGTTATACCCTTATTTTTTAAATAGGCTGCTTTCATTCTGTTTCTTTGTGACTCTGTTAAAGCTATTTTGTGTTCACCATTTAAATCTTCATATGATAGTTTTATACTAGCATTAGTATCAGATTCAATTGCTTTTCTAATTTTTTCTTTCGGACTATCTGAAAGATTGATAAGAGTATCATAGTATTTTGTCATTTTTTATTTATAAAATAATTTTTTAAATCACTTTGTGATTCTAAGTTATTGCTTTCTGTAATGCTTTATACTCATCATCATCTATTTGCCCCTGTCGTAACAACTCATCACAAATAGCAACAATCTCATTTCTTGTTCCAGTATTTCCTGCTTGTAAACCAGCTAAACGTAATTTAAGCATATCAAATAGTGCATTTGGATCACTAGGAAGAATGACAACTCCTTTTCCAGACTTTCCAATCATCTCTTCCCAAATAGGTTTTATTACATTAGTATACTTATAACTTCTAGATGATTTTGGTTTAGCTAAATTTAAATTAGAGCGAATTGCATCTGTTTGATCTAAAATTTCTTTATACTTATTACGATCACCGTTAGTATATCTAACAGGATGAGATTTTACTATAATCTCCCAAAGACCAGGTGTGCCAATGTATTTTTTACCTTCAATAGTTATATCATCACCTTCAATAGTTATTGGTTTTTTACCAATGTAAAATTTTTTATCACCTTCATTGTAGTGTATACCAAATATATCATCTGATACTTTTTTACTATTTTTAGTAGTTTATAACTTTAAATATTCTGTTGTTGTAGCTCCTAATCTCATGTTATCTACAACTTCAGGTGGCATGATTGCTTTAGTTTCAGAATCTAGTAAAGCAGGATAGCTTGAAAAAGTATTAGCTATTTGATTAGCTTTATTTTCTAATTTAGATATACCTTCTTTTATTCCAGATTGACTATCTACTATTGGTTTGAACAATTTTTCCAAGTTAGTCTGTAAAGTATCATAACCTATCTTTTCATTAATAGAATCTTGATATACACTTTTCTTTAAACCCTCAAGTTCTTTTGCTATTTTTAATCTTGTATCAATATCTGCAGCTTTTGCATACATTTTTATATAAGCAATAATTTTTTTAAATCACAATGTGATCCTCAGATCCCAAAAGGGATTAAAATCAACATATATTATGTTTGTAATACATAATATATGTTCAATTAATACATAATATATGTTCAAATAATGCATAATATATGTTTTTTTATTTAATTCTTAAGAGTATTATTCATCACTCCTATATTCTGATTTTTGTTAAATCTCATATTTAGCAATTCCATAGCTTCTTTCATTGCTTTCTCTTTACCTTGATTAATTAATGATTCTTTAGTCAGTTCATCTATTTCATTTTTTGATTTTGTTCTAATTTGTTCATTCATATCTTGAAACTTTTCAAGTTCTGAAAGTATCATATTAAATTCTGCATCATCAATATATTGATCTGATATAGCTTTAGAAATAAGACTACTTATTGTATTTAGTTTTGCATCAGCTAGTACTTTAATCTTTTCATGCTTTTCTGCTTTTATTGTTAATTTTTTAATAGCTTGTGATCCTATTAATGATAATACACCCATACCTAATGCTGCACCTTCACATGCAATAGCTACTGGTGTTCCAACTATTGTTGTTAAAAAACCAATACCAACAGCTCCAAGTGTCATAGTAGTTGCAAGTAATGAATTATCGATAGCTGAAATTATTCTTACAGCTATGTGATATTTTTTACTTAGCATAGCTCTTCTATTTCTTTCACATTCCATTTTATTTTGAATTTCACTTATCTTATCTAATCTATATCTATGATCTATAGATAGTGGTGGTGCAGATGGATTTTCTGGAAACTGGTTAAGATCTGGATAAAGCTGTTTACATTCATTATTACATAGCATTTCTTTTTTCTATAAAGAAAAATTTTTTTTAAATCACTTTTTACCAAAATCAAATATAGCTTTATCAGAATTATCAAAACTAGGTTTATCTTCATCACATATAGTTTCTTTAATTACTTCTCCTATACTTCATAAAAAAGATTTTACAGATTCTTTATCACTTTGCGATCTAGCTTTTACTTTTTTATCAGGTTCTAAAGCAGCTCTATGTGATATATGATTTGTATTAAAAACACCATTATAAGATAAAATATAGCATAACAAATCTCCTTTTTTAATGTTTATATCTTTTTTATCGTTATTATATAAAGTTATTTTAATATCATCAGTAGACTCTATTACAACAGAATTTAGTAAATTTAGTGATGGTTTATAATTTTCTGCAAGTAAAATCATTACATGTCCTTTATCTATTTCAACTCCACACATTAAAGAAATGCTATTATATTTATTTGATTCTAAAGTAAAATCTTCTTGTGCGAATACTTTAATATGTCTATCAATTATTGCTCTATGTTCTAAATCTGAATTAATATTAAAAGTTATTGTATATTTTTTATGCTTTTCATACTCTAAAAACATTCTACTCTTATACATTTTTTAAATGTAAAGATTTTTTTAGATCACTATAAATATAATACTTTTAAAGTATGATATTTTTTCATTTCTTTAAAGTTTTAACAATATAATTTAAAATACTTTCACCTTGATGTAAAAAATAACATGTTTTATCACTGTTATTTTTATATATTGTTTCTCCTTTTTTATTTAATTTACTCTCTACTAATTTACATGGAGTATAATGACAAATTTCTACATTTTCTTCAATTTCTTTTTTAGAATGAGCATATTTGCAATTTATATTTTTACATTCTTTTTTATCAAGAATATATTTGCATAATTTAGTTTTAGCTTTTCTTAATTTAGATAATTCTTTTGTAATGTTTTTTATAAGAAGTATTATCTATAGCAGGATAATCATCATTAATAACATTATAAGTTGGAACATAATTAATCCATTTCAGCTTATCTTTATGCAGTTCCATGATTTGAACTGTTTTTAAAGGAATTGGAACTATAGGTTTTTCTTTAACTTCATCTTCATCATCAGATGTAAAATAAGTAGCTTCATCAGATGTATAATAAGTGTCATCTTCAGAATCTGATTCTTCAAATTCGAATTTTATTATTTCTTCAAAAAGTTTAAATTCTTTTTGAAATTCAGATATTTCATTAATCTCATCATCATTCATTTTTATTTTTATTATTTGTAATAATATTTTAAATCAAAAAATTAAAAAATGAGTTAAATAATTTTCTTATGTATATAAAAAATGGAAAATAAACTTGAAGAATTATTAAAATTAATAGATGAAAGATTAAGATTAATAGAAGAAAAATTAAATATTATTGATACTCATGATATTGAAATGACTGAAGATTCTGAAGTTACTACAGTTACTACTACTGAAGTTACTGAAATTACAGAAACTACTGAATATGATAATGATATTGAAATGACTGAAGAAGATGATGAAGAATATGAAGATGATGAAGATGATGAAGATGAAGAAGAAGTTACTACAGTAACTACAGTAACTACTGAAATTACAAAAACTACTGAATATGATAATGAAGATGATGAAGATGAGGTTGTTGTATTTGATTATGAGACTACACAGAATTAACAATCTTTTATTATTTTATTTTTTTACAAAAATAAAAAAATTGAAAATGAGTTAAATAATTTTCTTTTCTATATAAAAAGAATGGAAAACGAAATGCAAAACAAAATAATTAATCCAGCATAATTACACTTAAAAAAAGGATTAGAAGAAATAAGTAAAGATTTAAAATTAAAATCTGAAAAATTCAGTAAAGAAACAAAATCAGAATTAGAATCATTTTTAGAATACATAAAGGCAATAATAAATCATATATTTATTGATAAACATAAAAAAGAAGAATTAGAATTAATAAAACCAGAATTATTAATATTAAAGAGTGAAATTATATCAACAAGTGATATGTTGTTAAAAATATGCGATGATGAAAATGTAAAAATATTAAAGTTAAAAGCAGATTGTTTAGCTCGTTATTTGCAAAATAAATTTAAATTACATGCTGAAAAGTTAGAAAAGGAAAGATTAGAAGAAGAAAAGTTAAAAACACCAGATAATATTTATTATTAGAAAAAGTCATGTGATGTCACAGCAAGAAAATCACGTGACATTTTTCGACAAGAAATAAAAATTAACACTTATTTTAAAAAAATTCAATTTTTTAAAATAAAAAATTATTTCTTATCGAAATAATTTATATACAATATGGTTAACATTGAACCCTATATTAATATTAATTTATGGTTCAAAATATGGTTAAAAATGAAAATGGCCAATAGCCGGCAAATCTCTTACTACTTATTTGGGCTGGTTCTTCTAACGATTCACTTTCTCTTCTTGACAAGGTCCAAAAACGCATTGTAACTGTTGTTGGACCTGGACTATCTGCTAAGCTTGAACCTCTTTCCTATCGTCGTAAAGTTGCATCTCTTTCTCTTTTCTACAGATACTATCATGGTCACTGCTCAAAGGAGTTATCATCTCTAGTTTCATCAACTAAAATTCATTCTTGTTTTACTCATCATTCAGCTAAGTCTCATTCGTTTACTGTATCTGTCCCTGCATGCTCTAAAAACTTTTATTCATCTAGTTTTTTTCCTCGCACTTCAATCCTTTGGAACTCTCTCCCATCTTCATGTTTTCCTGACTCATACAACCTTCAACTTTTCAAGTCTTCTGTCAACCGTTTCCTTGCTCTATAACTCTGTTCTTTTTTTTTCCTAGTAACTCCCAACTTGACAGTGGTTGCTTGCAGCCTTGTTGGGAGTGAATGCAAATAAAAAAAAAAAACTAAAAAATTGAATAAAGAAATTTTTGATACTTTTATATGTAAATACAAAAATATTTTAAAAAGTACTGTTTTTATAAACACATAAGTTGTGGATCAGATATAATATTTATATATTACCTTATGTAATAAACTTCATATTCATTTTTAGAAGAATTTAAAAATCTAAAAACTATTTTGTTCCAAAGAAAAGCTCCTTGATATGAAATACATGACTTTCCAAAATTAGTTAAAGATAAAAAGTTGCCAAATTAGATTATCATTTCTTAAGTTATTTTTATCTTTTAAGGTATATAGATTATGAAAAGAAGCTGGAAATTCGTTGGTTTTACGCTTGATCATAAAACAAAGTATATTAAAAATATTTAGCTGATAAATGTTAAGAATTTTCATTTGAAGTAGTAATGGTTTTGGCATGAGCAAATCGATCTTTATAATTGATAAGACGAGCATTATGTTTTCATCAATATTTATTCCTAAAAAGTTAGTAGTTCTCTTTTTGTTTGAACTTTGTCAATAAAAATTAAGGGCATGACATGAGGTAGTAGCTTTTTTCTGAAGTTTGATTAAAAAGTATCCATTTAGTTTTCTCAACATTTAGTGACAGCTTATTCATTTTAAACTAGTCAGAAACTTTTGTTAATTCAATGTTCATATTTTGGAACAATGTTGTTATGTTGTTATGAGATAAAAAAAGATTTGTATCGTCGGTAAACATGACCGTCATTAAATTTGAGGCTATAGGGAGATCATTAATGTAAATTAAAAAGAGAAGAGGTCCTAGTATACAACCTTGAGGGACCCCATGAATTACTTTTTTTAAATCCATATTGATTTTGATAGTGTATTTGAAGATAAATGATTGAAAATTACATTATGTAAAATTCTCTCTAAAATTTCAGAAAAAACAGGCAAAATAGAAATTGGGCGATAATTTGAAACATTGGTTGCATCACCCCTTTTAAATATTAGTGAAACTCTGGATATTTTTAGATCAGGGAAAATACCCTGTTTTATTGAACATTTTAAAATTTGAAATAGAACATCTTTAATGACTTCGTACGAGAATTTGTTGGGCCAGATTAGGACCAACTGTTACAAAATATTTATTTAATTCGTCAGCTATTACAATTTGATCCATGGCCTACTTAAATTACACGGCCTGATTTGTTGCATTTTCCGTAAAAAATTAAGAGGCCAGTTTTTTTACGGCTTAAGTATAAAAACTTAAATTTTGTTATGGTTAAGAGTCTTGTTTGCACAATAATTGTTTTATTTTTATTTTATTAAAATGGTTTAATATTAGTTAGATTTTCTTTGATTACTTACATTAATTTGTGCTAGATTTTCTGTTAACTGATTGCCTGCTTCAGTTTATTCCAATAACAAAGAATACTGAAATAGGCTTTCAGATAGCTATATCAACACATATTAACATGCTACTAAAAATAATCTTACATATTGCTAAAACTACCCACAACTCTCGATTGGAAATAATTTTAAAGGTTTGTAATTTTGTATTTATTATAATTGCAATTATTAAATAAAAAACATAAACTTTTCTTTAAATTATTTACACTGCAAAACAAGGTTTTGCATTGTAAATACTTTATTATGCTGCATGTCTCAAACATACAGCAATTAAAATGTAACAAATCAGGCTATTTATTTACAGTAGCCAAGAAATATCAGATATACCAACTGTTTTGGAGTCAATAGCTGTTAATAAAATTCTAATTTTTTTCATTGCCAAATAAATGGTTATCATTCTTCTTTTTTTAAATGGTTTCGCAGTGGTAAAAAATACAAATTTAAAACTATAATATATTAGAAAAATCATTGACAAAAATTTGGTATTAAGAGATTATTTGCTTCTTGTGGGTAAGGTGCACTTCCAAAAAGCAGCCCAAAGTGATAAACAATTTGATGAAGATTGAGAAAACAACCTTTATGAAGAATTTGTTTTTGTTTTTATGATTGTAGGGCTTCAAAATTTATTCTGTTTTGAAATCATAACCTAAAGTTTACATAACAGGTTTATGTTTGAAAAAAGAAATTGATGAGTGTATTACCTCAATGCACCAATCTGAATTTAAGATAAGAACGATTGTTACCGATAACCATTCTACAAATGTTAATGCATTTTTATAGTTTTGTAAAGCATATACTGGAGATGGAAAATTATCAATTTATCATTTAGTTTAGAAAAGGAGTGTTTAAAATATACTTGTTATTTGATAAACTCGGTTTTTGTTTTTTTCTTCTTGTTGAAGTTACTGCTGATTACATTGCAGGGAATATATTTCTTAAAGTTTATTAAAAGATCACTTATTAAACAAGCAAGAAAAAGCAAGAAAAATTAATTATCAAATCACATATTTTGGTAACAACAAACAAGTTGTCAACATCGACAATATTTGACAAAACAACTGCAGCTACAACTGCTAATTTAGAGTTATTTTTCTGAAAGAAATAACGCAGCACAGTTTTCAATGTTTTATAAGTTATTTATCATACTTAATTCAAAGCAGAAACTTAATTCATCTAATCAAACTCAGCAATGCTGCTTTGAAAGGTGATAACAAACCCACACTTTATAGAGAAATTGCAAATTGTACTGAAATTTGATTAAAATAAAATTTGATAAATACCTGACATTAACCAAACAAACTTCTTGTGCTCTAATTACAACACTACACGCAATTGTATTTCTTATGCATGATTTCCTTGAAGAAGGCTTTACATTTGTTTATAGTTAATTTACAAAAAGATCCATTGGAGCTAGGTTTAAATAAGTATAGTTAAATGCCCAATAGTAGACTTTTTGTGAGCCTTTTAGAAATGTGCATAAATAAAAAGATTTTGGCAGATTTTTCCAGAAAATATTTACCAGAATTTTGATAATCCTTAAAAAATATTATGCAAGATATTGCTTAGTTGTTTAAATAAATGCTACTGTCAGCTTTCTGAAGATAGCACAAATATATATACTAAAACCAGTAATAATTGTAAAAATTAACAAAAAGATTTTGATGTTAAACTTATGATCAATAAACATTACTTTCTAAAGAGAAGAACCTATATATTCAATTCAACCTCTGTCTAATTTTATTTGTCATCTTTTTAGTATTTTATGTTAATTCTCTTATTCTAATAAAACATTGCAGTCATTATTTTTTAATTAAAAATTTTCGAAACAAATTTTAAAGATTTGATCTAGCAGTTTCAATTTTACAAATAAAAACCACCAAAAATGGGAATAAAATATAGATCTCGTATTGTATTGCAAATTAATATAAAAAATATTATTTTCTTTTTTATCGTAATTTGCAAAAAAAAAAAAATTACATATTCATTTAAAAAAGATCAAGTAAAAGAATTCCAAAAAAGACAAAATAAACATTTCTAGCAAAAATGTATTTCTTCTTTTTATTTCAATTATAAAAAATACAAAACTACACACCTTTTTTTTGCTCAATGGAGAGTTTTAGGCAATTTAAGCAACATGAGAGATTATTTTTAGTAGCATGTTGGTATGGGTTGATATAGTTATCTGGAAGCCTATTTCAGTATTCTGTGTTGTTGGAATAAACTGAAGCAGGCAATCAGTTACCAGAAAATCTAGCACAAATTAATATAAGTACTTAAAGAAAATCTAACTATTATTAAACCATTTTAATAAAATAAAAATAAAACAATTATGGTGCAAACAAGACTCTTAACATAATAAAAAATAAGTTTTTATACTTGAGCCGTAAAAAAACTGGCCTCTTAATTTTTTACGGAAAATGCAACAAATCAGGCCGTGTAATTTAAGTAGGCCATGTTTGATCATATGATGTTTATTCGTTAAATTTTATTGCTTTAGGCAAGGCGCTCGTTTTTAATTTTTGCATGCCAGTGAGTTCTCCACGTACTTTTTGAGATGCCAGTAAATTTTACTATTTGAATTAAGATTATTTCTCTTATGCAAATTAGAATAGTAATTTTTTTTTTTTTTTGTCTTTCAAATTCTTTAGCGTGGTTTTTATAGAGAACTTTATTTTGTTCAGTTTTTGTATCTAAATATTTTATGTATAAATTTTGTTTAATTTTAGAAGATTTTCTTAGTTCTTTTGAGATCCATGGTGACATTAAACTTCTTGCTTTTTTATTTACTGTTTGTTTTGGAAAATTACCATTGTATATTTCATAAAACGTTTTAAAAAACGTATTATAAACTTAATTAGCGTCGGCACAGGTATTTATTTGTTTCCAATGAAGATAATTGTTCTTTAAATGTTTTTAAATTAGCATTAGAAAAAAATTGTTTTTCAAAAGTTTGTTTTTGTTGAGATATTTTATCTGTCGATATTAATTGAGAAAAAATATGGAAGTGGTCCGAGACGTCACTTTTAATGATGCCTTTTTTTAGAGATTTATTGAAAACATCAGTTGTTAAAATATTGTCAATTAAGGTTTTTGACGTAGGAGATATTCTTGTTGGTTTTATAATTATGGGAAAAGCACCGAGTTTAAATAACTCATTGTAAAAATTTTTAACGCTATAATTTGTGTGGTATTTATAAAACCATAAAATAAAAGAATTTCCTTTAATCGCGCGTTATTAACTTTTTATATACAACCTTTGCGTATTTACCTTTTATTCGTAAATCTTTTGCAAACAATTTTTTTCGCAATTCGGTTGTCCTTTCGCTGAAATCTTCGTTCACATAAATTCTTTGATTCCAAAGTTTCATCTTTATATATTTACCAAGCACTGCTGATTTGTCCCTAAAATTTAAAAATTTGACCACGATAGTTCTGCATTTTTTAATTGTTTCATCTTTATCATTTTTTCCAACTCTATGTGCACGTTCAACAATAAATTCACCTTAAAGATCAAGTTTTGTTTTTATTAATTCACGAACTTTACTTTCACAATCGTCCCAACTTTCATCAACTGATTCTTCTATACCGGATATCCTTAAATTGTTTCTCTTACTTCGGTCTTCAATCTCAGCCAATTTGTCTCTCATATTAACGGTTAAACTATTTTCTAGGTTTCTATCTGGTTTTGCGCAATCAGCCTTCGATCCTTCTTGTTCAATTATTATTTTGTCGCATTTTTCGCTAATAAATTCAACAGCTTTTTTCAATTCGCTTACTTCAGTTTTAAAAATTTTATTGTCATCATTCAACTTATCAATATATTTTTCCAATCTTTCAAATTTTTTATTAAATATTTTCAGCCTTGTGCTCTCATAAATTTCTTTTAATTGTGAAGTCGAAAAATTTTTCGCCATTATTATTTTGTGATTAAAAACACGTCCGTTCGCGGTGAAACTTGATATGATTATTTTTACAAGAATATCTCCAACGTCAAAAACCTTAATTGACAAACTTTAATACCTAATAAAAGAAAATCAAAGAAGATTAGGCATTTTCGGGTATAAATCTCCAAAAAAATCTCTTTGTAGATTCCCTAAACAGCGCCATTTGGCGTATATCTATGTCTATGTAAAAAGTTAGTTTAACTAAGTTTAGTAAAACTTTTTTTTGTAATTAACTTTGTAATTACTATTTCTACTGTTATTATTATTGTCATTTTTTTAATTAATATTTTATTTTTTTTATTTTTTTATATATTTTTATTTTTTTATTTGTCATTTATTGCAATCATTTTTACAAATTAAGAATATGCAACTTTGTTTGCCGTTTAAATCAAGATATTCCATTAAAGTCTTTTAATTTTTGATTTTTCAAGTTTTTCCATGTTTTAGGCCCTTGTGTTAAATGGATCCTTGTGATAATTGAAAAGCCAGAACACCGGGTTTTAGTTTTTTTTTTTTTATATAATATTATGGAAACTATTTGATCGCCAATTATAACTTAGAGAAAATGATGACGGAATAACGTCTGAAAAAAATTTCGGTAGCATATTATTTTTATATTTTTATATTTTATTTTTATATTTGAACATAAAAATAAAAATCTGATATAAATTAAGTTTAAGATCAAAAATTTTTAATAATCAAAAAAAAAGGAAAAAAAAAAAAAAAGCAAATAAGGATATATAAATTAAGTTTTCCAAGTTTAAGAATTTCAAATTCGTTATCGCATTTAGAGAATTGATATTCTGCTTAGATAATGAATGTCTTTACAAACATGGTTTGCAAGAGTTGTACTTGGATTAATTTTGTTTTGTGTGTATTAGCCCAAACTATATTTGCATATGTAAGATGACTATGAACTAGACTCAAGTAAAGTTTTTTCTTGAATAGAAATCAAGAAATGGACGAGATTTATATAAAATACCTATTGCAGAGTATATTCTTGATTCAATGTTCCCAATATGACTTCTCCATGATAAACTATTATCTATTTGAACACTAAAAAACTTTGCATATTTTTCCCGTTTTATTGTTATGTTGTTAATGAGCAACTCTGGAACATCGGTTTTAAATTACTACTATTTAAAAAAATGTTGTATCACCAGTATACGTTATTGAAAGCACTAAAGATAATGCTTTATGCATATTGTTGATGTAAATTAAAACAATAACTAAATGTGATCAAAAAAAATATTAATATAAAAAATTAAAAGATATGTCGTGTGCAAGATTTGTCGTGTTTCCTGACCGGCACGCCGGTCGGGAAACACGACAAATCTTGAACAAAAATTGCAAGTATGTCTTGTATGAGTTAGTTACGCCAAAGAATGTCTTGTAGGAGCCGAAAATATTTTTTCCACCAAGCGGAAAAAAAACTTTCGGCTCCTACAAGACATACTTCGGCGTGCCGGTCGGGGACCACGACAAATCTTGGATACCGCATTTCACATGCAAATATTGTAAGAAAACACTTAAAAGTGAACTAAACAGTTGCTTTTAGTTTAGATGTGTTTTAATTAATTTTCAATGCTTTAGATCTTGCTCACATTTCAGGAAGTTGTTGTTTACAAATTTTTTTCATAAGTTGTGTACTGTAGACAAATACGTTCCATGTTGAATTCGTTCCATATTATGAAACTTTCTGTTCTCAAATTACTATAATTCTTATGTGCTATTATGTGCTATGTTACAGAGGAGAAAAGTGAGCCATAAAGTTTGCTGTCCCGCAATTTCGGCGAGAACTGACCAACCACTCAAGCAAATGCTATCTCTGCATGGTAAGCCCAAAAATTGTCGCCCTGGCAAAAATGCCCCTTAGATTGTTCATTCGGACATACCTTCTTTCATTGCCCCAATTCCCCACAACCCCAATCTATCTGTTCCGACTCCTCCTAGGCGGCATTGTGTATCTTCAGATGAAAGCAGTAAGTCTCATAGCGAAGCAGAGACAGGAGATATGGACTACAATTCCGCAGATGAAGTTGGGGATAGAAAGTTGTACTTCCGTAACCAAAAAGACGTGGAAGATTTAATTGGGGACCTTTTTTTATTATTTTTTCTATTTTAATATAAGATAAGAATTTTGCAACTTTGTACTTCATAAAAAAAAAGTAAGTAAAACAGATAGAGCTTCAAAGAAGATGAGGATGACAGTACGTCATCGCAATCTTTTCATAAAGCCCCTTTAACAAAATTTCGTAATATGTAATACGTAACAATATTACGATACCTTTAACAAAAAGTATCGTAATATGTAATACGTAATAAAATTTCGTAAAATATATACGTAATAAAATTTCAAATTATCGTTTTAAAATGCATAATTCGCTAATAAGCAACAAACACAAGTAGAGTAGTAACATTAACTAAAAACGTTTCTCAAGTTTTAAAAATTTCTTTTTTTATTATAAACTTTA
>NW_025896166.1:0-30347 GCF_022113875.1 Hydra vulgaris | reverse complement strand
ATAAATTCTACGCTACCAACATGACTTTTAACAAATTCTACGCTATCAACATGACTTTCAACAAATTCTACGCTATCAAGATGACTTTCAACAAATTCTACGCTATCAAGATGACTTTCAACAAATTCTACGCTATCAAGATGACTTTCAACAAATTCTACACTATCAACATGGCTTTCAACAAATTCTACACTATCAAGATGACTTTCAACTAATTCTACGCTATCAACATGACTTTCAACAAATTCTACGCTATCAAAATGACTTTCAATAAATTCTACGCTATCAACATGACTTTCAACATATTCTACACTATCAACATGACTTTCAACAAATTCTACGCTATCAAGATGACTTTCAACAAATTCTACGCTATCAAGATGACTTTCAACAAATTCTACACTATCAACATGGCTTTCAACAAATTCTACACTATCAAGATGACTTTCAACTAATTCTACGCTATCAACATGACTTTCAACAAATTCTACGCTATCAAAATGACTTTCAATAAATTCTACGCTATCAACATGACTTTCAACATATTCTACACTATCAACATGACTTTCAACAAATTCTACGCTATCAAGATTACTTTCAACAAATTCTACGTTATCAAGATTTCTTTCAACAAATTTCACGCTATCAATATGGGGGGGGGGGGTGGTTAAATAAGCTTGCGTTGGGTAGGAAAATGTTCCAAAAACTATTAAACATACTCCTTCCATTGTATGAAGAATGCAATAGTAACAAATTTAAAAACAAATCAACATAAGAATTAGGATTTTTTCAAACCTCTTAAATAAATATGTCAGAAACACATATTAAAATGGACAAACTTACGAAGCCAAATATGTATCTAATTTTCATTAAAAGATTAATTGTTCTAAATGTTATTAAATATTTTCTAATCTATTTAAATTTTAGATTGTTTGCAAAACATTTTTTTCATAAAGATATTCATAAATACTACCAGTAAATAATAATGAAAACAAATTTTGCTTAAAAATATATGCTAAACAAAAAAAACCATCTAAAATATGAAAAAACAAAGTTAAAATAACTAAAAAACCACACAGGTTAAGTGACAGTCATCTCTGTATCTGAAGTGACATCTTTGATAGTTTTATATCAAAGAAAAAGAACTAATTGAAAAAATACAACATCATTTTAGTAAAATAATAATGCAAGATAAGATAAGAGTAATATAATAATGAAGTGCAACATCGATCTTATGCAGACAGAATACTTAAATTAGGTGTATGGACACTTGAGGAAAGAAGAACTAGATCAGACTTAATAGAAGTATACAAGCAGCTGAATGAGTTGCCTACTAAATTTCATAAAAACTTTTTTTTGAATTAGCTACAAACAAAAGAATAAAAGAAAGAGGTCACCCACTTACACTCATTAAGCATAGATTTACAACTGTGGTCAGACAATATATCTTATCGGAACATGTAGTCAACCGCTGGAACTTACTTAATAACAATACTGTAACAGTCACTTCCCTAAATTGTTTCAAGTCAAAACTAAATAGGTTACAAACAACAAGGATTGGCTTCTTTATGGACTAACGCCTACATAGCTCAATTGGTCAAAATTGGATTGCTTTAGCAATAATGGTATGGCCATAACAGGAAAATAACCAGATAAATAAATGAAGCGTTATCAGAAAATATTTTTAAATATTGGTTTCGTGTTTGCGGTTTCATAACACATTTTTAAGAAATCGAATCCAAATTAGAAGTAAAAAAATAAATATTGTGCAAAAAGTATGCAAAGTATCAAGATAATTAAGCTTTTTGAAGTCCTGTTATAAAGAAAAAAACATTTAATTTAAGTTTTCTTTATTTTTTGGGCCCATTATTCTTGTGCAGGCATTGATGAAAGAAACAAAAAACCTTACTTTTTGTGTGAGCTATGTACTAGCAGTGATTGATTATATTTGTACTAGCAGTGATTGATTATATTTGTACTAGCAGTGATTGATTTATCATATTTGTTTGAGTTCCTCCTTTGACCCCATTTTGCCCCATCCATTACCCTGTTTTGCCCCATGCTTGGGGTAAAATGGGGTTTTTATGTTATTTTATAAAAAATGTAATAAATCAATTAATTTACATTCTTTTGACTTGCTGTTTTGTTACAATGTTGTCTGTTGTATTCTGATGTTTCAACATTTATTTGTAATCATTTTATTTATTTTTGTGACTTTTATAGGGTTTCATTCTAAAGTACCCCATTTTACCTAGTACCCCAGTACCCCCTATATAGTACCCCTATATAGTACCCCTATACCAATTACCAAGTACCCCAGTTTCCCCTATATATGTATATACATTATATATATGCATATATAATGTATATACATATATAGGTTACGATTTACATATATATATATGTATATACATTATACATACGCAATACAGTTATGTCAAATTACTTTATTGCGAGTCTATTTCAACTCACCATTTTACTCACATTAAATGCGAGTAAAATTATTTTACTCACATTTAATGTGAGTAAAATAGTGACTCACTAGTAACTCTAGACTAACTAGACTAGTTGAGTTACTAGTAAATCACTGTTTTAAAAATAGTGAGTTACTAGTTACATAGTAACATAGTTAGAAATTATAACTATGTACTAGTAATAATACAAACATAGCATCTTAACTTTTACAATCTTTACCTTTTTGCTTTTCGTCTAATTGTCTGCTTATCATTTAGGGTGCAGTCATGACGATAAGCAGATTTAGATAAATAGTTATTAACATCAGCAAGCATCATTTCTTCATAATTATTCTTCTGTTCATCCATTTTTAAAATGATTTTTGATATTTTATAATAATAATTTATTTTAAATCGAACAATATTAATTATAGCTAATATATAATCTTATAATCACGGCTGATTTTGTACCAATTATTGGTACAAAATTTTGTACTGATTTCGTACCAATTTTTTGATTTTGTACCAATTATTGGTACAAAATCAGCCGCTAATTATTTAAGTAGGACAATTTACTCCAATGTAGGACATTCTACTCCGGAGTAAACAGTCCGGCCGGACAGTTTACTCCGGCGGACCGTTTTCTCCGTGACAGGCCGTGGCGCAGTGGTTAAAGCGCTTGC
This sequence comes from Hydra vulgaris, assembly GCF_022113875.1. Classification (NCBI taxonomy): domain Eukaryota; kingdom Metazoa; phylum Cnidaria; class Hydrozoa; order Anthoathecata; family Hydridae; genus Hydra; species Hydra vulgaris. The sequence continues at coordinate 27,211 of NW_025896166.1, read as the reverse complement.
TTTATAAGCAGGAGATCCAGGTTTGAAACAAGCTCTGGACATATTTTTGCGTCACGGTAAGGAAGGAGGCGTGAACTTCCTGGTAAAATGCACTTCCGCGGTGCTTTGTGACAAGACCGTTAGGGCTTCTTGAGGCACCTAATAAAAAATAAAAATAAAAGTTTTTAATTAAACCAAGAATATAAACAACCTTTCAAGTCCAGCAAAAACCGCCGCGCAAAAGAGCAAAATGATCTTTTAGTTTTAACTTAATTTTGTATAAATAAGATTTGCGTTGCGTAAGTAATAGACGATCCCTTACCGCAAATATAAGCCAAAATCAGCCATTATGGGAGACAATTTACAAACTCAGTGTAAAATCATGAGGTACTCTTGAATCTGTTAATATCTGTTTAATCAGTAATAAGATCGAAAACTTTGCTTCATTAATTTAATTAGTAATAAGTAATAATTAGTAATAATTTTAATTTTTTATTGACGATGCTTCATCAACTTAATGACGGTTGCTTAATCAACTTAATTAGTAATAAGTAATAATTAGTAATAATTTTAATTTTTTAGACTCTAAAAGACTAAAAGATGGTGACTCTAAAAGACTCTAAAATGCTCTTTTCATGAGGTCAAACTCTTGATAAAGTTAGTGTTAGGTATATATATATATATATATATATATATATATATATATATATATATATATATATATATATATATATATATATATATATATATATATATATATATATATATATATATATATATATATATATATAAATATATATATATATACGTATATATATATATATATATATATATATATATATATATATATATATATATATATATATATATATATATATATATATATATATATATATATATATATATATAAGTATATATATAAGTATATATATATATATATATATATATATATATATATATATATATATATATATATATATATATATATATATATATATATATCAGTAGTGCTGTTTTTGTTATTATAACAACAAAATATAATTTTTTTAAAAAAACAAACAGGAAGTGATAATTATTTAATGTTGCTGTTAGCAACTATTGTAATCTATATTGTAATGTCAATTAAACGTAGGGAAACCTGTTGTACCTTTGACCACTTTTTGCTTTAAGGCGTTTTTTGCGTAGTCTATTGAGTAAACTTAAACCATTTAAACTATATAATATTCTCTCATATTTTGCCAAAAAAATTATACTTAGGACTTTTTTTTCATTCGACTAAGAAGTATCTTTTTCCCGCGTTTTAAAAAAAGAAGTCTATTGGTCAAAGGTACAACACATATGTTGTACCTTTGACCGATGCGCGTTGTACCTTTGACCAAACTGTTATTATTAAACAATCATGCAATGTTTGGACCTCTTTAATATTTTAGCTTGTTATATGATATATAGCAACTTCTGGCCTACCTTTGTCAATAAAAAAACAAATTTTATTATTTTGTAACCAATCCTAATTGTCTAAAAAAATCCTTACAATATTGCCAAGACTCGTTTATCGAAGTTACGATACTCAGTCAGTATTACTAATAGTGTTACTAATTTTTTAAAATAAAATCAGTTATTATAACTATTTAGATAATGTCACATATTTTTTTCAGTTAGATGCTACTTACATGAATTATTTAGGGTTAAGGCCCAAAACTTTAAATGCGATTTAGTTGTACAAAATATGTTTTCTAATATCTATAGTTATTTTTATTATTTAAGATAAGAAAAGAGCAGAAATAGATTTTTATAGCTTATATCAGCTGGCGGTCTATATTCATTTAGATATGATCATAATGCTTTTTAAAGGAAATATTTTGATGGTGACAACAAAAAAAAAACAATAATAAAAGAGTATAATATATTAATTATTACAAATAGTCAGATCAACATCAAATATAAGATACTGACGTTTAGATGAACCACCACCAATACTTGGTGGTGGAAGTTTCATAATATCTTCAAGTTCCACTTCATAAAGATTGTCATCTTCTCTTATAAATTTGTTACAAAAGTCTCCTGATTTCTTAAGATACTTAATTTTGTAAACTATACCAACAACTTCTATAACTTCTGCTACATAAAGTCTAGAGTATTTCTTTCCGACCAACTTGACAATTCAAAACTTGACAAAAAACTTCCAGAAACAATTTCACTTTCATCATGAAGTATATTTACTCCAAAATCAATTTCATCAGAGCTTTCATTATTTAAACACATGTCAGACTGACTAAAAATAATCTGTTTTGCCATTTTTTTTCTTTTGCATGAAGAGGACTTTTTCAATTGTTGGTTATTAGATTTTGCATCTAAAATAACTTTAATTTCAGGTGTATCAGTTAAAATACGTGATTTTCCCTTACGTCTTTTTGAAGTATTTGTTTTTCTTAACTTGGCTTTAGGATGAGGTCGTATTATCTCAGGTGAAACAATAAATGATTTTGATGGTAAACTCACAATAGGGATTTCCCCTAAAACAATAGATGATGTTGATGGTAAACTGGATTGAGCAGTTTTAACATTAATACTTTCATTAGAAATGCAAGCTTCAGTATTCACTATTGGCCAATTCGTAACATTTGCAGCTAAAAAGTCAATATCAGTAAAAATATTTTCATTAAATGGATAAAATCCAGTACATTTAAAACTGTTTATAATATTATTTGGTACAAAAGCATGAGGATAAGCTTGACCAACAAGGTAAGATATATCATAAATTGTAACTGGTTTACCAGCATTACCTGGTAATATCATCCCATTATTCATGGCATTGTTATAAAAAGTTTTAAATGGTCCAAAAACACCATGATCAAGAGGTTGCATTTTATGGGTTGTGTGAGGATGAAATGTCATTAAAACTATGCCTGATTTTTTTGCTAACTCAATAACAGAAAAGTTTACATGACTCTCATGATTATCCATTAATAAAAGAACAGGTTTTTCAATTGATGGTCGCACATTATTAATAAAATGTTCAAGAAATTGCAGAAAAATGACTTCATTTGACCATCCGGACTTATTAGCTGCTCCTACACTTCCAGGAGGACAATTATTTAACATGTGATCTTTGAATTTAGCACGTGGAAATACAAGTAATGGTGGGATGCTATTTCCAGTAGCATTAATGGCTGCAATCATTGTTACATTATTGCCTCGTTCAGCACTAGTCATGCTCCCTATTTGTTTTTTGCCTTTTGGAGCTAGAATTTTTGGTGGTACGTGAACTGTGGTAATTCCTGTTTCATCACAGCTCCAAATATTTGATGGATCAAAATGATAACGTTCTAAAACATTTTTGTAATTTTTATATACAATTTTTACGGTTTCTCTATTGAATGCAGAAGATCTACCAAGACTTGTAGGTTGTGGTTTACGTAGAGATAGCTTGTTATTATATCTTTTGCGAAAATCTCGTAGCCATTGTTCACCTGCACATTTATTTTTTATCCATGAAGTTTCAACTTTTTTATGATTTTCTTAAGCATACTTGTATGCAAAGGACCTTATCTGCTTTAATGTTAGTCCATTAATGCATATTTGCAGCATCTACCAAGTAGTTTACCAATATTAATTCTTCTTCTGTTGAGAATATTTTTTTTGGTTTGGTATGCGAATATAAATATTCGCAACTACCAGATTTTCTAAATTGCTTTAACTGGTATATTAAAGATGATTTTTAATGATGCAATGTCTTGCAGCTTTACTTAAACACATTTTTTGTTGAATCACAAAATTCACTGCATTAAGCATATCCGTTTCGGAAATCTTTTGGCGAAAAATACCAACCTTGCTCCTTGGCATTTTAAGACTAAAATAAATTAACAGAATTAACTATTTTTATACATTTAAATCCCTATAGCTGTGCAGAAATTAGGTAATAAAATGAACTTGATAATAACATTGATTCAGCTATCCAACTAACTAAATTAACAAAATTGATTATTCTAAATGTAGTAGTGGTCCAAGAATAAATAAATAATTGCATTAAAATTCAATGGAATTATTTCATTACCATTATACTAGAAACAATTTTGCATTAAATAGCAATAGAGTACAGACGCCTATTAAAGTAGATTTAAACTTTATAAATTTGCGCTCTTTAGTCCTCAAATTAACAAGGAAACAGTTTTTGTCGGTCAAAAGTACAACGTTCTAGTCTGGTCAAAGGTACACGAGATGGGTTTCTTTATCAATTATCGTCTTAATCCCCATTTACGGTCAGACATAACCATCCAAACTTTTTCATAACAAAAAAATGATGTTGGAAAATATTTATAATGTCGTAGATGAATCAAACAACAATTTATCACATTTTTAAAATCAGAAAAAGGTTAACACAAATATTTACTTTTTAAGAGCCAAAACTTATAATTACTTGTGGATCAATACCATCTATCCCAAGTACGATGTTTTACGGTAAGAAGAGTTGTCATGGACTATTGTTTCAAATGGCACTTCACGTTTTTTGAAAATAATAATAGTAAGCCGACAGAGTAGAGTGACCAAAGGTACAACGTGGTCAAAAGTACAACAAGTTCCCCTATCATGTTTTTGGTTGTGAAAATAATTCTCATAAGAAATTAGGATTTTTTCATTTTTTAGCTCCACAAACACAAAAAGCTGGAAAAAAGGTTCTATAATGGAGTTATGCGCACGTTGACAATTGTATACATGGTTATCAAACCTATCTGTTGATTGCCCAGTTCTACAACTAGATATGTGCCCATTAGTGCGAAGTCGTAGGTTATTTGCTTTTCCGATGTATGTAGCTTTCTTGTTACATGACAAACATTTTAAATAATATATTACATTCTTACTATTACAAGTAATTACTTTTAATTGACATTACAATATAGATTACAATATTTGCTAACAGCAACATTAAATAATTATCACTTCCTGTTTGTTTTTTTTTAAAAATTATATTTTGTTGTTATAATAACAAAAACAGCACTACTGATGATTTTTTGAAAGGCCTCTAGTGCTAAAATTTATAATTAGAGTAATTTTTGTAAAATTAAAAGAAAAAAATATTTCGTTTATTGTTTATTTTGTTGACTAACTTTTTTACTTATTGGTTATAAACATATTTCAAGTTATATATATATATATATATATATATATATATATATATATATATATATATATATATATATATATATATATATATATATATATATATATATATATATATATATATATATATATATATATATATATATATATATATATATATATATATATATATATATATATATATATATATATATATATATATATATATATATATATATATATATATATATAGTACTTGCTGAGCAGACAGGCCTTATTATTTTTAATTTGATTTATTTATGAGTTCTTAAATGTAAAAAATTTGTTTTTTAAATTATTTTACTTTTGTTTTTTTGATTAAATACTAATAATACTTTTTCAATAATTAATAACAACTAACTTAAATATGTAACAATACTCAGTTTAAAGGATTATATCAATTTATTTATAACTTTAGTTTAACCTTTTAATAAAAGCATGTTATCTTAACACATTGTTATATATGGTAGAATATAAAAGGTTGTTATATTATGCTCTATATTATTTGCTTACATTTTATTTTAGATTAGTTTAAAAAAGAAAACTCAATTTTTTAATATATTAAGCATAATTTTTACACACTTTTGATGCATGATTATGTCTGATAATTTAAGAAATAAAAATGTTAGACTTCGTAAAAATGAAAGAAGACAGGCTAGGCGAGCTGAGATAAACCGCCATTGGAATGAATATGGATGAGCCCAGGCGAGCTGAGATAAACCGCCGTCAGAATGAAAGACGTCCAGGCAAGCTGAAATAAATTGCAGGCAAGTTGAATAATAAGTTGAATAATAAGAATAATAATAAAAAGTAGAATAATAATAAGTCCAGGCAAGCTGAAATAAATTGCAATCAAAATTAAATAAATCAGGCTCAATAGGTATAATATGCATCGCATAGCAAGAAATAATATTGCTACAAAGAGTAATTACCTCGGAGAATTTGATCATAATTGTCAGTATTGTAGTGCGAAGAAATTTTTAAATGAAACTCATTTTTTGTGCTGCCATTCAGGAAAAGTTGTATTAGCTCCTCTTTATCTATATCCACCATTGTTGACTGATTTAATGACAGGAAACCATGTTGATCATGCTGTAAATCGAAAAAATTTTAAACACATAAGCAGTTATACTTCCTCTTTATCTTTTGCTTTCTTCACTGCCGAATTAGCTCCTCCCTCAAATAACGGGCCTTTCTGTTTTAGGGTCTGTGTGCAAATTTTGCATCGTGTTGGATGTTGGATGTTGAGATTTGAGGCCTGCAGAAGGCGATTTGTCCAAATATTGTCAGTTATATATCTATAATCCTAATGCAGCAGTGTCATTCAGAATGGAGCAACCTGGTAATGATAATTGTATACGCGAGTTAATGCAACTTTTGGAAACATTAATTAATCAAGAAAACCCTTTTGCTCTCGCATTTAAAAACGTGGCAGAAGTACAGGATGAAGAAATCCCCCGAGCAAAAAAATTAATTGGTTGCATGACACGTTAATTTGTAATAAATGTGTAATGTGTTTAAAATAATTTTGTTCCATTTTTAGGTCGAGTTCTTTTTTTTATGGCTGACTTGATTATGGCCTACCTAAAGCCTTATAATAATGAAATAATGTTTCAATTTAAATTGTTTTTTTAGTAGTTTTGTTACTTTTTGTTAAATATAATATTTTTTATTGTAATTTTGTTTAAAGTTTATATTTTTATTTTATCTTAAGAAAAACATGTTTTTTGTTTCTTAAGTAAATATCTATATTTTTTTATTTTGGATTTATTGTTTCAAATAGATATATTGATCATTTTTGCATTGTTTTTTATAATTTTGTTACTTTTTATATATAGGAATAGAAACCGTTTATACTTAAAATCGTGTTTTGTACTCGAAGTTTCCATTTGCATTAAGTATTAATTAGCACAAACAATGTTTAATAATTTTGGATGTAAAAACCGCTTAATTGAATGAACTTGTTAACAGTTTTGTTTTTTACAGCAACGTTTTTATAAAAAGTATCAAACGGATAAAGCTAACTTGTTTAAAATAACAAGTCTCTTTGGCCCGTTTTCTGATGTCCGAATTTGTTTTTTAAATAAATTTTGATGAGAGGGTAAAATCTTGATTATAGCCTAAGTTTTCAAAAACACCTGAAGCATTTCAAAAACACCTGAACACCCGCAAATGCCTCTATTATGTTAAAGATCCTTTTATGTATAAAATATTGGAGTACATTAAGTAATTAAGTACAGTTTCTAGAGTATATTAAGTCAATTGCTAACAAAAAAATTTAAATCGAGTATTTTTTTGCTGTTTACTTAAGGTATAGAGACCTAACTAAGAACAAGTTTGGAAATAGCCGAATGTGGAATAGAGTTGCCGCGACCCGTATCGTACGGGTCACCACAGTCAATCCCAGAATTAAAACAGTATATTTGTTAATATATTTCAACAACTATATAAATTTTTTATAATTATATAAATAATTTTTGTTTTTTTTTACAGAAACCCAGTCGGCACCGGACCTAAAAAAGACGTTTTAAACGTCTTTTTTTGGTAGACGAGCTTTAAGTGTAATTGCAATTGAAATTCTTATTTTACCATCTACCAGAACTTTAATTTGATTTTTTTTTTGCTGTTTACTAAATAAATTAAAGTATAAAGACTACGTAACAAGTTTAAAAATTGTCGAGCGTAAATTAGACCTGGCACAACCCGTATCGTACGGGTCATACCAGCTAGTATTTATATTAAGAGAGTAATACCATTAATAAGCTTCGTTATTGTTGGTTGTTATAATAACATTCTTTTAAAATAATTTTTTTTTTTTATAAGTTATCCTGATTTTTTATTAAAGCTTTATTTTTTAAATAACATTTAAAATCTGAGAAAATAGTGAGATTCAAAAATAAGAACAACCGTTTAAATTCTTTTTTAAATCGATCAAGAGTGGTTTTTTTATTTATTTGTAATATCTGAAAATAAATTCCATAAATACGGCCCGTGATACTTAATTAAGTATGAACTCAATTTCAGACTTTATCTTGGGACAGCAAAGTTGTTTACTGAGAATCTTGTGCTATATTTATGGCAGATTTCACTAAAATAAGATTCAAAAATTTTTGGCGACAATCCTAGCTTAGTTCTATACATAAAAACTAAAATTTCATGTAAATTTATTTTATAAATATTTAAAGCTCCAAGTAAACACGATAAAGGCTTACAGGGTTCTACTCTATTTGCTCTAAATTTAATTTGACATGCATATGTTTGTTTACTGTAAAACTTTTTTAATTTTGTATAATTGGTATTTGCCCGGGCGATATTATAGTATGTTAGGTAACTTTGGATAAAGTAAAGTAAAAACCTTTTAGTGATTTAAAAATAAGAAATGGTTTAGCTCTATAAATCATTCCTATAATTCTAGAAATTTTTTTTTTCAAGGCTGTTTTTATGAAAATTCCATCTTAAGTTTTCGACCAATTCAACGCCTAAAAAGTTTACCGATGATTCTCTTTTAATTATAGCTTTATTTATAATAAGATTTGGTAACTTTATTATTTTGGACGTTATCAATTTTATTAAATTTTTGGGACAAAATGAAAAGTTTTATCTGAAATTCAGAGAAAGTTTGTTACTTACAAACCACTCATTAACTTTATCTAACTGTTCATTAACATGTTTAAAAAGTGTATTAATATGTTTTTGTGAATAAAAAATATTTTAGTCATCTGCAAGAAACAAAATAAAATTTTTAAGATTTGATGATAATAAAGATTATTTATGTACAGTAGAAACAACAACGGCCCTATAATAGAACCTTGTGAAACTCCATAAGTTATTGAGTTTTTAATTGTTTCTTTTGAATCGTAGCATATAAATTGATTTCTGTTTGTTAAATAATTTTCAAACCAAAGTAAATTTTTATTTTTAATGCTATAGTGTTCAAGTTTACTAAGCAGTATTTCATGATTTACTGTATCAAAGGCTTTGGACAGATCGATAAAAACTCCGAATGTAAAATAATCGTTGTTTAGGGCGTCCGATGTTTCGTTTACAAGCTCGACTACTGCGTGTTCAGTTGAATGCTTTTTTTTGAACCCGAACTATTTTTTATACAAGATATCGTTTTTTGTCAGATAATCATAAAGCATGTTGTGCATTATACGCTCAAGTATCTTTGAGCGTATAATGTACATGCATTCTTTACATCTAATAAAAAGGTAGCTAAATTTTTTTTTCATATATATACATGTATATATAAATATATATATATATATATATATATATATATATATATATATATATATATATATATATATATATATATATATATATATATATATATATGTATATAAATACAGTATTGGACAAAATATATGCAACCAACATCGAATAATGCTAAAATGTGTTCCTAATTTTACATGTCTTAAAAACGAAACAAACTATACTACCAAACAATCAGTTCAGAATTCTGGAGTCATAGCATGCCATGACATGAACAATCAGCTGACAGGTGACAGCACACAGGCAGAACTTTGTTGACAAGTGCCATTTTGCAGCGCACAAAGCAAGTGCAACTTTTTTGGTTTGGCTCATTTTCTTAAGTCTGGTCCGTGTCAACGTCACGGAAGTTTCTTAATAATTAAAGGAAGTATCCAGAAGTTTCCAGAAGCATGCAGAAGCTTCCAGAAGTTTTCAGAATAAGCATCTGGAAGCATCCAGAAGTATCCAGAAACATTCAGAAGCATCCAGACGCATCCAGAAGCTTCCAGAACAGGTTCGCATAATTTCATTTTACTGTATAAGAGGCATGTAAACCGACATGTAAATCAGTCAGTATATGGAATTCAATCAGTCAGTATTATCGAGACAGTTTATCAAAGTGAGTTTTATCGAAAAACATCAATACAAGAAGTGAAATACAACAAGTGTTTCATTAAATCAATACAGTCCACATCCAACCAAAACGTTGTGTTCCACAGAGCATTATTATATCATCACAAGGTAAATGTAACATGGTAAGTCTTGAGAAGCGTGACTATTTATTTTTATTATTTTTATGACTTCAAGTGCAAAAATGACTCCCGACAGTCTTGGAATGGAACTAAGAAAGAAAATCATTGGCGAATCGTCAAGATTCGTCAAGAAGGATCCCTGGTCAAGATGCAAAAGCAATTAGAGCTGCCTGTATCGGACCAAACAATCAGACGACGTGCTGTTGAAGCCAGATTGTTTTCTTGACGCCCTGCAAAGAAACCGCTGGTTTCACTAAAGAACCAGAAGAAAAGACTTTTGTTTGCTACATTTTATATTGACTGGAATGTACAGAAATAGCGAACTGTCCTGTTCAATGATCAATCAAAGTTCAACATCATTAGGAGCGATGGCATTTGCCGTGTACGTCGACCGGCCGGAAAACGCCTCAATTTACGTTACTGCCATAAGACCGTAAAGCATGGTGGAGACAATGTAATGATCTGGGGGTAATTTTCTGCTAACGGTTTAGGTCCAATACATCGAATCGATAGAATAATGGACCGTTTCATGTATAAAAATATCCTGAAAGATGTTATGTTACCTCATGCTGAATGGAATATGCCAATAAAATGGGTTTTTCAGCAAGACAACGATCCGACACACACTTCAAAATTAGTCAAGCAGTGGTTTCAAGACAACCACCTACCGGTGATGGGTTGGCCGCCTCAATCTACGGATCTCAACCCTATCGAGAACCTGTGGGAGATTGTCAACCGTAGAATTAATCGTGAAGGTGTTCGTAATAAGGATCAACTGTTTGAACATATCCAAAAGGCCTGCGCAGCGATTCTACAAAGTCTCATTGATCACCTGATCGAATCTATGCCTCGAAGATGCAATGCTTTTATTGACAACAAAGGATTTGCCATGAAATATTGATAGCAAAATACAGCTTGATCAACATTTTGTGGAGTTGCAATTGTTTTGTCCAGAAACAAATCAACTTTTTTTAATACTTTTGATTATTTTATTAATTTTCGTGTACAAATAATAAACTTTGTGATAAATAAAATTTGAAGAACGTTGTCTCTAAACAGTTACATAGTTATTTCTCTAAATTGAAAAAATGTTGCATTTTATATAAAGAAACTAAATTAGCATTATTTGGTTGCACTTGTTTTGTTCGAAACTGTATATGTATATATGCAATTATAAATATTGTTTAGGGCCGTATTAAGGAGGAGGCTGAGGAAGTTATTGCCACAGGGCCACCACAAAATGAAGGCCCTCTGGAAAAAAATGTAAAACAATCATAAAATATAGGCCTAGAAAAAAATATATCGAAAATTAAAAAACCATAGAAAAAAAAAACGACAAATAAAAAAGCTCATCTTAAAAAATGTCAAGAAAGCAAAACGCCAAACTATTAACAATCAGATATTTAAACTCGCGGCCTCACATATTAAATGTTTAACTATCGAAAATCTAGATATTGCTCAGTGGGCCAGGATTTGGACCAAACCTCAAAATTGAAAGTTTACTATTTTAAAAACCATATAGTAAAACATTGTCGTAATACTCTATAGAGACAATATATTGTCTTATTAAAAAGCGAAATTTTTTTTTATTTTAATGGTTAACTTTAGTACATAGTAACTTTTAAAAATGCGTTTATGCGCAATTAGTTTTTGTATTCTAACTATTTAATAATTTAACTTAACAAAAATAATAAAAAATAAAGATTAACATTTATAACACATTTATAAACTGGTTTTATAATAACGAGTTAAGTTTATAACATTGAATACTTTTATTTTGTATAAAAAGTGTCAGAAAACAACCTCTGTATTGCATGACTGATTATTGTTATGCTGAGAAACGTGCTCTCGAAACTATTTTTATTGGTACATGTTTATAAAATAAGTTTAGTATTTATTTTACATGAAGCTAATTTATCTATACTAACATCCAATGCATCAACTTATTTTGACCCTATTTTTTGGAAGTAAGGTAAATACCTTATCTAAATTCCTATATATTATACCTATATATATATATATATATATATATATATATATATATATATATATATATATATATATATATATATATATATATATATATATATATATATATATATATATATATATATATATATATATATATATATATATATATATATATATATATATATATATATATATATATATATATATATATACCTATATATTATACCTTTTATCTTATTTATCTGTGACTTTCACAGAGATCATTCTTGGTACAGTTGGCAACAAAAGTTATCAATTTTTGTCAAATTTTAGGATGGTTTTACAAAAAGTTATTTGATTTCTTTATATTTAACTGAATAAACCAAAATTTAAGAAAAGCCTTTTTCAATTTAGAGGTGGGTTTGGTGGTACAGGTAAGACCGTCTTCTCATTAATTGCAATACAAACAATAGTGTAGAAAGACAGAATGAGTCTTTCAAATATTCTTATTTACAGCAACATAAGAACTCATCATTGACTGGAGTGTTAACTTTGCTGATTGACAACTTCTTCATTGATAAACTTGATAGGTATTATTTGTTAAAGTTTTATTAGGTCTGTATCAATTTTTAAAAACAATACACACCTAAATAAAAACGTAAATACTTGTGCATTTGCACAATATTTGGATCTTCCTAATACTATATTAAAGAACTTTGTTACTATGAATATTATTTCTTTTAGCTATACTTATTCTAAATTTAAAATGGATGCACGTTACAGAAAATATCCACGTTGGGTGCCAAGTTATCTTTACAATCGTCCTCATAGCTTTTATAAACTGTGCCTAATAAAAAAAATTAACGTTGAGAACCTTACAATGTCCAGAGTAATCATGATTAAACGTAGAGCTTTTTTCTGTATTAAGTTCTACAAGGCAGCTACTAAATAATTTTTATCATTTGGTGATGAAATTATAATGCCAAAATGTATTTGTCTGGATTGGATATTAATTGCATATCCATGCAAACATTTTTTTAAGTATTTAGAAAGTACCCTGCTTGGTCATGAAGTGTTTATCATCATTGTATCTAAATTCACTATAATTAAACTTAGATGCTGATGATTATGAAGCATCACACGAAAAACCATCATTTAGTTAGCCGGAAAGTTTAATTCTTGATAAATAAAAACTAGATGTCATTAAAGATTGGAATGAGAAATCTAAAAAAGTTACAAGTGTTTGTTCTGGGGTAAATGTTAGGGAAATGCTCACAACAATTCAAAACCTGTCATTTGAATTTGAGGAAAATTTATAAGAAATTGTTCTTATATATAACACTCTTGCTAGTCTAATTAAAAAATTTGAAAAAACATATATTAAAGAGTCAGGAGTCCTATTGATCGCGTTAATAATCACAAAGATATGATAATTGCATCTTCTAAAATATTTCTAGAGGAAAAAAAAACACAAAACCGAGGCGATTGAGGTCAACATTGTTGAAAATATTGATGGAGATAGTATAATTATTGATGAGCAGTTAGTTACTCTTATTAATAACGATGAATTCCCGATAAAAAGATTAAACTAATTATCACCTAACTGTAATCTCTCTTCCGATAATTTGAAAGATATTATAACAAACCAAATGTAGTCTGACATTGTTATTCACACTTTGCAAAAGATGATCACAGGTGTAGGCGGTCTCTAAGACCCAGTTCTTGAACAAAATCTATGGTTCAGTGTACAAAAAGCATCTTTTGTCCAGATGTTGCATGATGGCGATGCCCACTGGTTTGCCATTAGTATTTTTGGATGTTTCGTGTGATGCTTCATAATCATACTGAGGTTTTTCTTTTAAACAGTTTTTTTCGTGGAAAAGTGAAAAACCATGTTGTTTGGCAAATTTGTTTTATAACGCATTGCACTGAATATGCTTTAACTGTCACCGTTGTACCGGTGCAATAACAAACAAATTCTGTTGATTGTGGTTTGTATACATTAGCTTTTGTAAACCACATTACCTATACAAAATCAAATCCAAGTTTTATTGCTTTTGACGCTTTTCAAATGAGATATCATATGCTAGAATGTGTGAAAGGCAATCATTTTACTGAGTTTTCAAAGTCCGAAACAGCTATGCGGTTCTGCAAAGAAAAAGAATTCCATTTTTTCTTGCACTGCATTTGTAGACAAGTATGGTTAGCTTCGGATAGTTGTATTAAAGATAGGTTAATATTACTCATTGAATTGTATTGTGTTTGCGTAATTTCTTTTTGTCTAACTGAGAATTTTATTTAGACATAAGGTAGGATTCGGAATATGTAAAAATTAGTATTGTCGTGCTTGTGAACATATTCCTGATTATGTTTTCAAAGACGATTTTGCAGAGTGGTCATTTTCAAAATGCAACGTAATGTAATAAAACGTTTTTATTATTTTAGTTATTAATTAGTTTTGTAAAAGTTCTAATTTAAAAAATGATTTGTTAATAATACAAACAAATCAAACAGATATTATACTGACTCTATATTTGTATATCAATATGATATTAAAATGAAATCAAACAGTTATATCAATTTGAGCTCAAATTTGATATCATAATTTGAGAACCTTATGATATCAAAAGTCGATATCATCCTCTACTCACAAAGTGATGTTTTACTTTGAGAAGTTCACGATATCATGATTATATCAAAATGAAATCTCGCATTGATGTCACCCCGCCTTAAAATTTGATATCATATTTTGATATTCTCATGAAAAATAAATTGTCTTTTTTGTACTCAACCTTTTTATTCAAATATTACAACACCATTGTATATAAAAAATATTACAGCACCTTCACTTGTTATTATTATATATAATGAATGAAAATTTGACAAAAACAAAAACACAAAAAGAAATTATATGTTTATAATTATTGTAAGTTAAAAATGTGCAAAAAATAATTTTTTAAAATAGATTCAAAAGTGTTCTTTAAACAAAAACACAAATAGAAATTGTTTATTTAAAAATATTTTAAATTCATAACATATTAAAAATAATATTTAAAATATATTTAAAACTGTTCTTTAGCAAACTATACAATCTTTTCATCAGATTCAAGTTAATCAGAGATTCAAAATTTATCTTTGGTTTAGCAATAAAATCTAGGATTCTAAGTTTAGAATTTGTCTTTGCATTGAGTTTATAACTGATATTCAACATTTTGATTAGTTTTCTTGAAATATATATGGTTCCAATACCTTGTTTCTACGTCAGCACATTGTACCTACGAGTTGATTTTGTATTAATCAAATCAATGAACAGAGTTTAAACTGAAACACATAAGAATTGATATATATTTAATAAAACAGATTTATTATAGGAACTTAACACCTTTATTATTTATATATAATTATTTTTACGCTTGGTAAAAACAATGTTTTACGTGTATTACTAATATGCAATATTTTAATATACAATGTTTTACAAATGTAAATTAATATGGTAATAATTACCAAATTTTACCTTGATTTTTGCCAATTTTCAAGTAATTTTTCCCTGAGTTTGTGCAGTGAAAAGTATATATTTTTTCTGTCAACGTTGAAGAATACTTTGGTAACTAAATCCATATTCTCTAAATATATGGTTACTCTAGCAGTCCATGTTCCCTAAAGACATAGTTGTTATACAAAACCACTGCAGTTAGTAACTTTCAATATTAATAAAGATTAAAAAATTTAATATTGCAAAATAACTTATTAGTAATAATTACATTTTAGACACTATAAAAACACAAGTATTCACTAAATAAAAACAATTTGTAATTGTCAACTTAACAGATAAGAAAATAGAAAAATTAAATATATTAAAATTTTAATTAGTTACAAAAAATGGATACAAAGATGAACAAAAATTTAAAGTATTGACCCGTAAAATACGTTTAAGTTAAAGTCATGACCCGTAAAATACGGGTCTCGATAAATCTATTCCATACCGACCTTTTCTACACTTATTCCTTACTTCAATATATTTTAGTCAGAGGAAAAAAAAATAATTGAATACATATATAATAACAATACTTATTACTTACTTTTTAGAGATAGAAGATAAATTTTCTATTATATTTAACTTCAAAAACTTTTAACGTTTCGGTAGACGTTGCGCGTATTGCTACTTATCAACAATACGGATATCAGTACTAGCCTAAATAATATTTAGAACACCCTTGAAATTAAATACCATTGGTATAAAAAGTTTAAAAAACATGAGATGATTTAAATATGTGGAATAAATGACTTACCATAACCCGTATATTTATTACTGAATAATATATTACTGGTCATTCCATACCTACCATTTTAATAATATTGTTTTATTTCAATAATTTTTGAAAAGACCAAAATATAAAAATCTTTGGTTTGTGTTAACGATTAACTTTCAATACTTTACAACTTCTAAAAACTATATATATATATATATATATATATATATATATATATATATATATATATATATATATATATATATATATATATATATATATATATATATATATATATAATACTTATTATAGAAAAAAAAAAATAAATTCTGTACCGTTATATATATATATATATATATATATATATATATATATATATATATATATATATATATATATATATATATATATATATATATATATATATATATATATATATATATATATATATATATATATATATATATATATTTAGGCAATTATTCCATAGATCATCCAGGTTATTTTTTTTTGACAATGACTGTCTTATCACTAAGCCCCGTTTACAAAACATCCGTGTTTATTAACAAATATGAATAAAATATACAAAAAAACGTTAAAGAGTACATAACTTTTGTCAAATCGCGACGTTAGAATTATCTTGTGCTATCTCCAATTTTTGAAAAAATTGAGATTTTATTATTTTCCAATATTTTAGCATTGTGTTGTTCTACTTTAATTATATTGAAAAAAAAAATAAAACTTTTAACACGGTATTGCATGCAATATTGCATTGTTCTATCTCCTTAATAAGTAAACTTGAAAATATTATCTTGTTCTATCTCCAATCAACCAATCATATTACAATTACAAAGTTGTTCGGAATAATTTTATCAGTTTTGTTGTTTTCAAAATGGCAACTGCAAATATTGACTAAGAAATGGAACCTGGCCTAAATCAAAACGAAGGTAGTTTTTCAACTTAATTTGTATTATAATTTTGGAAAAGTAGAATTCGACTTTCGCTTGTGCCATTTTAGATTAAATTTATTATTTATTAAAGTTATTATTTATACATCCTGGATAATAAAAAATTAATATTTTAATCGTTAGAGCTGCTTGGCATTACACCTTCTCGTCGGTCGCCCTATGGTGGGGTTTCTAGGAAATGTAAAGCTGATAGGAGTAGTTGGAAACAAAGTGTAAGAAAAATCCAACGTCAGTCGGGTAAAGCTTATAAAAATACGAAAGGAGAACAAATGCCAAAAAGATCTATTCAATAGATCTTTTTGGCATTTGTTCTCCTTTCGTATTTTTATAAGCTTTACAACTTTTTAGTGCAACAATAGACTATTGTTGCACTAAAAAGTTGCAGAAATTGTAAATTTAAATGTTCTACCAATATATCTGAGATTGAGCGTCAAATAATATTTGATAACTTTTGGACCTTAGATGATGACGGAAAAAAACATTTCTATTCTAAAACTACTGAAAATCTGGAGAAAAAACGCTGTCGGACAGCTGCTGGTGACAATTCAAAAAGAAAAACATCTTATTATTATAGCTTTTTTGTTTCTAATACACAATATAGAGTTTGTAAATCATATTATCTTTCAACATTGAATATTAGCAGCCATAGAGTGTTTTACTTTCATAAGTTTAATAAATCTTTAACTACTGGAACACCATTGCAATCAAAATCAGGGAAACATGTTAAAAAAAGGTTGCTAGAAGAGTCTAAACAAGTTGTACGAGACCATATTAACCTTTTCCCAAGAATTGATGCTCATTATAGCAGGAAAAAAACACATAAAGAATACATGGAAGGATCACTAAATATAGGTAGAATGTATGATCTTTATAAAATATATTGTGATGAAAATGTCTCTCCTCCAGCAAAAGAACATATGTATCGTTATATCTTTAATCATGAGTTCAATATATATATATAATATAAAAACCGAAGAAAGATTTATGTGACACATGCTATGAGTATCGCAACATTGTTAATGCAAGCAATGAACAAACAGATAGTTATAATAAGCACTTAAAATCAAGGAATGATACCAAAACTGAACGTGAAAATGATCGCCAAAATGTTGATTCTAAAACTGCAATTGTTTGTATTGACCTTGAAAATGTTTTAAATTTGCCTAGAGCTAATGTGGGAAACTTTTATTACAAACGAAAACTTTCAAATTATAACTTAACTGGTCATTGCTCGCTTAAATGGAAGGGTTATTGCATCCTTTGGCACGAAGCCATGACTGGTCGTGGAGGAAATGATCTAGCCAGTGCTGTAACATGTTTGCTTTTGAAAATCATGGCTGACCTCGACATAAATAAGTTCATACTTTGGTTCGATTCATGTGTACCACAAAACTGCAATAGTTTCATGTCAGCAGCTTTGTGTGAATTTATAATACGATACCCACAAATAAAAGTAATTGAACAGAAGTTCTGCGAGCCAGGTCATTCCAGCATTTAAGAATGTGACAACATTCATAGTCAGATTGAAAAATCCCTCTCTGCTGCAGAAATATTTAGTCCACTTGGGCTAGAAAGAGCTATTAAAAATGTAAACCGTAAAAAACCTTTCTGTGTTTACCAAATGCAATTAGGAGATGTAAAGAATTTTTCAGTTGTCGTTGGTTTGTCAAGTTATAAGTTAGTGCCTTATTCAAAGGTTAAAAATCTTGTTTATCGAAACGGACTGCCATACCATGTTTTTTTTAAAACCTCGTTTTCAGATAATTATTCACAAGCTCGTATAAATAAGTCTGTCAAGAAAGCAGCATCAACCATTGTTGCAAAACCATTAAATACCAATATACCAATGGCAGCTTGCTTTCGTGCTTCTTATCAGTCTATATCTGTTGCAAAAGCCAATGATATCATTTCCATGTATTCATACATGCCTGCTGTTGATATTGCATTTTATAAAACAATAATAAATTGAACATTTACAAAACATTAATAAAGTCAAAATATTTTTAGGGTTGTTATATGTTTAGTATAAATATAAATAACATATTTATATATATATAATAATATAAATAATATACATATAAAAAACATATTTAAATAAAATATTTATTTAGTATAAATATAAATATAAAACACATTGAAATAATATTATTTTGAAATCTTGATAAAAATTTTTGTTTAGCTTGTGTTTTTTTTGTTTGTTTTTTTGTACTTTTATATTCATTTTCCCCTACTTGTTTGGTTTGGATGGTTTTCCATAGTGACATAAAGGCCACTATGAGCAATGTTTCACAACCTGATGCCCTTCCTGACGTTAACTTGAGTAACAATTTTTTATTTGTAAATATTTGCAATAACTTTTAATAAAAAGTTAAACTCTATTAATGGATACACAGGCATAAGAAAAATAAAATCAAGTTCATCTTGCATGTAGTTTGTGATTAGATTAGTTGAATTGTTGTAAACTATCAGATAGTTACATAATGTTATTTCTTTTATTATTACATTTTTTTTAACATAACTCTTTCCTATATACCTTTCATAATTTATTTTATACGTTTATATTATATTAATACGTTTATATTATTATTACGCAGCCAAATTTTCCGTTTGAAATTAGACGTCTTAGTCTTGTCCAGGGCCGGCGCCTACAGGTAATTAAAGTAAATGTAAGTCGTAAGAACAGTGTCGTTAGAGGCTCTTCTAAAAGTTCTCCTAATTAGGGCCTCATTTTATTAAAAAAAACTTAATTTTTTAGGTAATACAAAAAGCGTCTTATATTTTGAAAAGGGTCCCGTTAAATTAGGGGCCCATGCCCCTAATTTAGGGGCCCATGCCCATAAATTAGGAGTGTATGGTACTGCGTAAGAATAATTAGCAGGTAGAACAAAATTTTATCAATTTCTAACATGTCGTTGTTGAAAAATGTACTTAATATGTTTAATATATATGATGTAACAACAATATTTTTGAATTTTACTAAAAACCAAAGTTATTTTGTTCTATCTCCAAAAGAGGGTGCGAAAAAAAGGGCGTTAGCGTAATTTTAAAAAGTTTTTTTTATCTAAAAATTAATAATAAAACATTTTTAAATCTTAGGAAATACCTAAATTCTCAAAATATTTTTTCAATTTAGCTGCGAACAAATTCAAACTTTGACATCGATTTTCTCAGTTTGCAAAAACATGGAGATAGCACAAGATAATTCTAACGTCGCCAAATAATAAAATGGCAATTATATTAAAAATTTAAAAATAAAGAAAGTTTTGTATACTAATACAAATATATTTGATACATATAACAAAATATATTTAGTGCTAATGGAAGCGTTTTTCTATTTTAAAATTACCTTTTAAAAAAAGTATTTAAAGTCTATTGAATTAAAATTTAATTAAAGTAAGATTCTTTTAGAAACTGTTTTAAATTTTTCTAAAGAGTAGTGTTCTTTATTAAAGTTTTTAA
Organism: Hydra vulgaris; assembly: GCF_022113875.1. Taxonomy (NCBI): domain Eukaryota; kingdom Metazoa; phylum Cnidaria; class Hydrozoa; order Anthoathecata; family Hydridae; genus Hydra; species Hydra vulgaris. Next base: position 6,463 of record NW_025896166.1, on the reverse strand, counting down.
TAAAATTTTTCCATGAAAAAGGTCCTTGATATTGAATTCGATAAGAACTTATTTTTAAATTAATTCTCGGAACAATAAAGTTATCCTCTGAAAACTTTGTTGGATCCTTATGAGATATTTCGCTAAAATAAGATTGAAATATAAGTGAAAAATAAGATTGAAATATAAGTGAACATATTCCATGTTTCGTTTTAAACATGAAAAGTAAGGTTTGGTAAATGTTTAGTTTATAAATGTATAAGGCCTTGAGACGATTTTAATAGCGGTTCGCAATAAACAGTTCTGTTTGCCTCAAATACAATCCTACAAGCATGCTTTTGTTTACTATAAAGTTTTTTGAGTTTTCCGTAATTTGTACTTACCCATGCAATGTTGCAGTAAGAAAGATAGCTGTGATAAACTTTCATTAGAGCTTTTGGATTTAAAAATGGTTTTGTTTTATAAAAACAAAAATATTATTAAAGATTTTACTTTCAATATATTGGATGTAAAACTTCGATGACAAGATTTCATCAAGAATTACGCCTAAAAAGTTAACAGTAGATTCCCTTTTTACATCTGTTTTATTTAATAAAAGATTTGGCAGTTTAAGTGAAATATTATCAACTTTATTTGGTTTGTGGAACAGGATGAATTTAGTTTTATCTAAATTTAGTGAAAGGCGGTTACTTATAAACCATTTATTTACTTTAGATAATTCTTCATTAAAAATTTGAAAAAGAATTTTTATATCTCTGTGTGAATAAAACAGATTGGAGTCGTCAGCCAACAATTTAAGATATAATTTTTTAGATGCTAAAAATAAGTCATTTATATACACTAGAAACAATAATGGTCCTAATAGATATATACACTTATAAACACTAGCAACAATAATGGTCCTACATAGATCCTTGAGGAACCTCGCAACTTATAAGTTTTTTTTGGCTTCATTTGTTTCATAGGTAATGCATTGTTTTCTGTTGGTCAAGGAGTTTTTAAACCAAAGTAAATTTAAGTTGTTTACTCCATAAAGTTCTAATTTTTTTATAAGGATTTCATGATTGACAGTGTCAAATGCTTTGGATAAATCAATGAAAACTATTAAAGTAAAATAATCTTTATAAAAAGCATCCGATATATGGTTTACAAGCTCAATTACCGCGTGATCCGTAAATGATTTTTTTTAAACCAAAATTGATTGTTGTACATAATATTATTTGATACTAAATGATTATAAAGCCTTTTGTACATTATGCGTTCTAGCAATTCAGAGAAACAAGGTAATACAGAAATAGGTCTGTAGTTTGAAACATTTGTTTTTTCACTTGACTTAAAAATCGGTGTGATTTTGGTTATTTTAAGTTTGTCTGGTACAATACCAGACGTTAATGAGAGATTAAAAATGTGAAACAATAAGGGTTCAATAATATCAAAGACTGATTTAACTACATTGACGCTAATTTTATCTATGCCTGCACTTTTGTTATTTTTCAGAGAGGAAAAAGCATTATGCAACTCACTTATATTTAAAGTTAGTTCTGTGATAACATTATTTGCTGTTTTGAGGTAAGTTTCAAATTTTATGGTACTAGATAGAATTTTTGCCGTCAGATTTGGACCAATCTCAAGAAAAAAACTGTTTAGCTTGTCAGCTATGTTTTTTTTTTTATCATAAACAACTTTTTCATCAATTAACAGTTTTTGTGGCAAATTTTTTTTAATGGAAATATTTTTGCCAATTATTTCTTTTATTATATTCCAAGTTTTTTTTGTATTTCCATTACTTTTTTCCAATAGCTTTTCATAATAAGATTTTTTTGAAAACCTTTTGGTTTATTCAAACAAATTTTTGTAGTTTTTGTATATTATTTCATTATCATATCGTATATGTCGTAGATGTTTTTCATATAGTTTTTGTTTTATCTTTAAAGATTTGAATAAACCTTTTGTCATCCACGGATTTAAAATAGACTTAGAATTTAAATTTTGTTCGATTATAGGAAATGCCTTATTATATTGTTTACTAAAAAACGCGAGGAATAATTCATAAGCATTATTTGCATTTTGTGTTTCATACACTAAGTTCCAATCAACAGAATTTTTTAATAGATGGCGAAAATGTGCCAAGGAGTTTTCATTAGGGATGTACCAAAAGCTTCGGCTTCGGCATGCCGAAGCTTCGGCAATTTTGCCGAAGCTTCGGTTCGGCCAAAGCCAGGTCAATTTTTTGCCGAATCTTCGGCTTCGGCAAAAATTTTTATGTAATTAAAGTTATAAGCTACTGTTAGACAAGTTATAAAAATACGCTAATTGCCAGAGTCTAATTAAGTTATAAATTCAGGACATTAGAGTTAAAGTTGGAGTCTATACCATATGCTTAGTATTATTTACTCCCAAGTGTCTTGTTATGGAGGGGATAATAATAAATGAGTAAAAATATTTTGAAAATAATAATAAAATTAGTTAAGGTCCTCATACACTTTGAAGGCTTCCAAGTGTGACTTTAGATGAACTGAATCAGCATTTCTATGCAGAATAAAAACCTTATAATTTAAAACAAATTAAAAGTTTTAAAAACCTTAATTTGTATTATGTAACGAATTCATATTAATAATTGTGTGGGATTACCGCAAAAAGAACAAAATTTGATTTTAACATTTGACCTATAAACCTTAGTAATCTCTCTTTAAAGAAGATTAAAGATACGTTGCTAATATTTTAAATTGTGTGTATGTTTAATTTTTTTAAATTTTATTTAACCATATTAATAAAAATTTACAAATTTTCATCGTAAATTTACAGATATTGGTTGGGTGTCACTTATATAGATACAAACTAGTCAATGGAGTGACACATAAAAAACATAATGTTCTCAATAATAAAAAAGGAAGAAAAGTAAATGAAATATAAATGAGGAGAATAAAAAAAGAAAAAAAAAGTCAACAAAAACTAGATAAATTAAAAGAAAAAGGAAAACAATGATAACAATTATCCTTGCTCTTTTATTAACATTATGAATACTTCTAAATTGAATTTATATATTAAACATGTAAACCTATATTCTGGTTTCTTTTTATGATATTTTGAAGACTTTTAAACTTTATTTAAAATAAATTAAAGGTTGAAGCTTTGATTACTTTGAGCTCTTATATTTATCATCAAATTTTATTTAAATTAAATAAACAATTTAAATCAAACAAATATCAGCCTGCTCAGCCCCTGTTTATTTATAAATGAAAAATAAATAATAATATAATTATAAATAAAAAAATTATAAAGTATTCTATTTATTATTTTATTTAAAGCTCACTCTACAGAGTTGTTAGATTACTATGGAAGCTTTTATCACAGATAGTTAATATTTGATTTCAGGTACTGATGCAGATTTATCCATTACATAGACAGAATAAGAATGAATACTAAGATTTCAGAGTGTAAAAGATTAAAAGAAGCTAAAGAAAATGATATGTAGTGTTAAGTTAAAAATAATCAAAAACAAAAAAATACTTAAAACTGTGTAAAAAAGAAGTTAGAGAGAAATCTATCATTTGCACTTTTTATTAGCAGCAGGTTCACAACAGTTGTAGTGGAATACAAAATGGTCTTAGCTTGGGTTTTTTTTTAGTTTAGAAATTGTTCGTTTAATGAATAGAGAGAAGTAAAAAAAAGATATTGAAATAAATAGCATTAAAAAAATAAAGTATCTTTGTAAGATTTTTTATGTTGTAGATACAACTAGATCAGCAAAGAGTGTTTATTTAAAGAAGGAGTGGTCAAGTGTAAAATATAAATTTACTCTAGTAATGTTCAGAGACTTTTATCTACTTCTATTAACAAAAGGTGCATTAAAAATAAAAATAAAATATACAGCACATGAAAAGATGCTATATAACATTAATATGGTTTGCACTCAGAAAAAGTACAACTAGAAGTAGGAAAATTTGGGGAGAATGTTTCAAAAAAGCTTAAGTTTAAAAAAAAAAACGCTCAGTGGGTCAAGTATCAGAAACGACATAATGAGAAACTTTCAAACAGGGGCGCTGAGAGCTTTTGCCCTGCCTGGGACAGCAACCCTGACTGGCGTCCTTATTTTTATACAATTTTTTTATATTATTAGTCAAGGACCTTAGTTTTGGTATCTCATTTGTTTTACACCCCTGCTGATCTGAATGCTGATTAAATTTTAATCATACATAGTGCTGAAGCTTCGGCTTTGGCCGAAGCTTCGGCTTCGGCAAAGTGGCTTCGGCCGAAGCTTCGGCTTTGGCAAAATTTTAGCTTCGGTACATCCCTACTTTTCATTAATTTGACGGACCAATATTTTAGGTTTTATGGAAGTGTTTTTTAATGTTATGTTTTTAGTGGTTAGAAAGGAAGGAAAATGATCACTTATGTCGGTTTTAATTATGCCTGTTCTTACGCAGCATTTGTGAAAATTGTTTGTTATTAAGTTGTCGACTAATGTTGACGATGTCTTTGTTACTCTTGTTGCCTTATTTATTGTTGGAATAAAATTATATTGTTAAATGGTGTCAATAAAGCATTTAGCATCATTTTTTGATGCATAATTTAAAATGTTTATGTTAAAATCTCCAATTAAGTATACATGTTTCCGATTTTTACTGGTTTGGGTTAGAAAATCGATTTTTACTGGAAAACCGATTTTTACGTGTTTGGGTTAGAAAAAGTTATTTTATAAAAATGCTGAAAATTGTTTGGGTAAAATCTCCGTAATATATTTTCCTCTTAATTTTGCTTTTAACTGAATTGTTTCAAATTTTTTGTTATTTAAGTATGAGTGTAAAAACTTAAAAAACAAATATATTACAAAAATGTATTCCTGAACTTGTATTACGGACTTTCATAAGGAGTGGTTTAGGCATATGAGATTTCGACGCCATCTTTATAGGGGAAAAATGCACATAAATAAAACCAATCTCAGTTGTTAAGAGAGTGTTTTTTTTAATTAAGAAAATACAGCAGATAATTTTAAATAAAAAACAATTTTATAAAATGATTTTTAGACCATTGTTCATCTACAAATAACACCCTTACACGAGTTGCGGATCAGAATATTTAAATTTAAACAGTATCCTTTCTGTGCGTTAAAACCAAAATAAAAGGCATAATGACGTTTTGTGGTCGAAGTTTTCTTGGATTCTACAAGCATCTCGCCAACAACTATCTCTTTAATCAAAAAAAACTTAATGTATCATTCTATAACTTCATCTATTTTTAAAAATTATACTTTAGAGAAAGCATTTTAGGACAGCCAGAAAAACTGTGACTTTTAAAACGGATTTTAGTTCACTTGATATTCACATTGCTTGTTAGTTAAAAATCTTATCGAGAAAAATTATTTCTGCTCAAGTTTTATTTAAAAATAAGATTCCACCGGTATTTTAATTTGATTTGCTGGTTTCAATAATGTTATTTTTGAATTATTGCTTTCAAAAAAAGTTGATATATCCTTTTATTGTTTTTATTTATAAAAAAACTTTCATGAACCAAAGGAAAAAATATCATGAGGTCAAAAATGATATTGTCAAAGTAAAAGGCTTATTTTCTATTACCCTGTCAAACCAAATCAAACATATATCATTACGCCTTGCTTTTAAAAAAATGAACACAAAACAGTTTTCTAATTTTCTAGGTTTATGACAATAGTCATAAACCTAGTAAATTAGAAATTCTAGAGAGATGTTATAAAAATAAAATATCAAGTCAAAAAAACCTTTTATAATTAACTAAACAAAGCCGCCATTTCGTTCATTTATCCCCTATAAAAAAGTCATACATTAAAACCGCACGCTGTGAAAGTCCCTACTAGAAAGCATTTTGGCTTTCCGGAAAAACTAAAAATTGAGAAAAACTCGGAAAAAGATCACTGTTATTAGGACTCCTGTTAATTTTAAAGAAAAGTAAAAATTCCATGTAAAATCTTCTTTCTATAAAAAAGAAAGTTCTTTTTAATAAGCACACTTAATCTATAAGTAAGCACATTGAAACTTTTAACTCTAACGTGACATACGCGCGCAACAAACTTTGAACGGTGTTTTTGTGTTTTTAGAAGTTTTAAAAAATTCTCAATTGACATGGAAAGACATAAAAAATGCATCTTTAAGACGTCTTTGTTTATCAATTACGCACTTTAAAAAAAGTGTTTTCTCTCAGGGTCGGAACGACTTTTTTGTAATACTTTTTAGAATACTGTAGTATCCTAAACACTATAGTAATCCTACTTTTCATATATGAAAAGCTGTTTTTATCAAATGAAAATGATAATAGCTCTTCATACAAAGTATGACTAAAAGCTCTTTCCGATGCCGAGAAAAAAACCTCTTTTAGATGTCAATATAAAAGAGGAAGCATTTTCAACATCTTTTATATGTTTAAACATAGAAGAATAATGTATAAATAAAACAACAGTATTGTTCAACAGAATATTTTTTCATCTTTTCTCTTTCTCTGCTGTTTCTTG
>NW_025896165.1:30000-33047 GCF_022113875.1 Hydra vulgaris | reverse complement strand
ATATATATCTATTTACAATTATATATATATATATATATTTATATAGATGTATCTATATACATGTATATATAAATACATTTATATATATATATATATATATATATATATATATATATATATATATATATATATATATATATATATATATATATATATATATATATATATATATATATATATATATATATATGTATATATATATATATATATATATATATAAATATATATATATGTATATATATGTATATGTATATGTATATATTAATAAAGGTATCATTATTACCTATATATAAAAGGTATCAATAATATATTATTAAATGTATCAATGATACCATATGTGGTATTGTAGTTAAAAGAAGCTGATATTTTACATTTTAAATAAGTTTTTGATTATGAAACTCCATCTACTAATATCTTAAAACTGTACAAAAAGTTATTTTACTAGAATTTATATTCTGCTTATGTAGAGCCTTTTAATATTGCTAGACAATTTATTTTAAGACCAACGGCTAGTCTATAATAATTAATTGAATTATGAGATTAAATTAATAAATAATTATTAAAAACGGTAAAGCTACAGTTACGCAGTCTAAAATAATTATATTTTTGCGCTTGTTGTGCCAGTGGGATTTGGTTCATCTACTATCTTATAGCCTGCTTCTACAAGGAAGTGCTGCTACATCGAATGAGGGTTTGGCATGGGGTAGCAATCTTTTTTCATTTTATTATTTTAATTAAAAATCCTATTGTTTGTAAAGCCTCTACTGACAAGCGGAAAAATAAAATTGTTTTAGGCTGCGTAACTGTAGGATTACTATTAAAATCATTTAAAATAAAAAAACTCAATTTAAATCATTATTTTTATTTGTCTGAATTAAGTCATGATTTAAATCGAAACTACCCTTTATATATTTCATTTTTCTGAGGCAGAGAAACATTATTCTTGGTTTTATTATTTTTTAATTTAATATTTCTGGATATTTTACATATTTAGTGTGCGTACAACATTTAACAACTTTAATCTTATACATTAACTTTAGTTATAACTTAATTATTAATAATTTGATTTAAAGATTTTCAAAGCAATACAAGACTAAGTTTTGCAGAAGGCTAAACTTCTGCTCTGGAGAAAAAAAAGGAAGACTGCGAAAATGGCAAAGAGACAAAAAATTGTGTATACCTTGGTGTAGATGATTTATCTACAATTTCTTATAATAAAACAAAAACTATTATTAAACTTTAGGATTTACCTTTAACTCGAAACTCTTTACAGAAGTTCAATGTTTGCTCTGAGAAGTTGAATGAACAAAATTTATTAAATGGCAGTTTTTATATTAAAGTCATTATGTCTAATGATTAAAAATCTTTTTCATAGCTTTAACTTTTACAATTTTAAAGACTTTTTCATATATTACGGTCAAAAAGTCAGAGTGTTAGTTAATATTTTATTGTGTAATAATCAACATGTCAAAGTTTACACTACAGGCTTGGTCAGAAAGCGGGAGCGATCGCTCTCGAATACTGACCACAGAAAATATATTTAGTTGCGAAAAACTGGCCAGGTTTTTTAGTTCTTTTGAGAACATTTTAGTTTTTGAACGTAACAAAAAATTTTTGTTGAATTTCAAAGTTGGTGTCACCAATTGAAAACCATTTGAAATCAAATGTTGAAAAAAACAACAGTATTTGTATTTATATCAGTATTCATATAAGTTTAAAGTTTTAACAGTTGCTGGTGATTCATTATTATTCATTATATAAACGTTTATTTAAATTCATCTAATAGACGAAGGTAATACAATATTTTTATAGATGATATTATTTTTAAAAATAGTGTTAATAAAATTCAGAACTAAAATATGTAAAAAAAATTATTTACAAACGTTGGACAAGGTCCGTACTGTATCTTGAAAATCTGGAAAGTTTATTAATATTGGCTAAAGTCGTCGAAAACCTGGAAAAGTTAGGAAATTTTTTTTTCTCTCTGGAAAAATCAGTAATTCTAGTTAAGAAGTTACTTGTTTCACAATTGAACTCATTTCACGATTGAATTTCACAATTTTATTTTAAAAACGTGAAGAGTCACACTTTTTTTAAAAGTGAGGTTATTTGAAAAGAACATTTTTTTTAGGAAAAGATAAAATTATGATATAACATAAAGATTTTTTTAGATAAAATAAAGATTTTTTTTGATAAAAGAAACAATTTTTAGATAAAATAAAAATAAAACTTTTTACAAGAGAAATATTTTTTACTCCCTTGTAAAATTTTAATTTTTTGACTTGTCACATTTTCAGAATCCAACGCTCAATTAAGCAATGTTTTTTTCGGTGCTTACTATTTATTTTTTTTGAAGTTTAGTTTCATTCTTAGTCGTCATTGAAGTACAACTTGGTAAACTAAAAAACACATCAAATTCAGTTATAAAAATTTGAGTAACAAAGGTATGCTAATTATTGTATTGCCTGAAAGAGTGTCATTGCTATTAAAAGCAGTGAAGAATTCAAGTACTCTGGAAGAAAAGAAAATACGTAAGTAAATAGTAAATATTTTTTTATAATTTTTTAATGCATTTTGTATGATATCTTAGTACAATTTATATACTTTAAATAAAATACTTTTTGAAGATTTTTTGTAAATTACATTTTATATTAATTTAAGTCTAAACAAAAGTTACTTTAATTATTGCCAGGTTGTGTATTTTTGCAGGTCAATTATTTGGCACAAATCGATGTTAAAGGAGATTGTATAATTTATTTGCTAAGAATAGTTTTTTAAAATGGCCTAGTTGTAAAAATAAACTATGCAGGGAGAGGACAAAAAATTGGAATAGAAAAAATGTTGATTGCATATGCTGCTATTGGTAAGTGGTTTAGAATAGTTTATTTTTCCAGTTTCAATTTTGCATTACAGAATTACTTTCCATTTGTTATATTTCTTTGGTGCATAATTAAACAAACAACAATTTTTTTTTGCAGAAACTGTGAAGTCAAATAGGCATGGCTTATGCAGACATGTGATAGAGATAGAGAAAGAAAAAATAATAA
>NW_025896165.1:5000-27500 GCF_022113875.1 Hydra vulgaris | reverse complement strand
TTTTTATTTAGTTGAATGATGAAATTGTTTAAACAAAGGATTGGTTCTTTAACTTTAATGATAAATATGTTGTTTCCTTGTTAACTTTTGTCTGCCATTAACAAAGCAATTAAAAATATACACATAATGACAACAGATTTATTTTTAGAACTGTTCGCAAAATTTTTAGTTTGGATACAAAAAAGACCCAAGTGAAATTGATACTGGAAAGGTACATTTTCTTATATCTAAACATCATTGCAGCTTTCTAGTCTTAATTTTTGTTTATGTGTTTTTCATTTGTGTTGGTAATGATATCGCCAGTTTTTATGATTTTATGTTGTTAAGTAAAGTATCCTTATGTTTTAGGCTAAAACAGAGCTTTAACTAATACTTTTTTCTAGTTTAAATGAATAACAACTCTCAAGGTGTATCAGCTGAATTATCTTTTTGTTTTGATAGTCTTTAGTCAATAACGGATTTTTAAATTGTTATGAGTTCAACACTTAATTTCAGCGAAATAAAATATCAATATCTGTTTTTAATAATTTGGCTTTCATAGCAAATCTGAGAGGTGCATATGTTTAACTTGATTTAAGTACTACATAATAAAATACATCGTTGTACAGTCATTTCAATGTTTGTAAATTTATTTAGCGCACTCATTTTTATATATTTTTAGACTGCTTACCGTTTAACTCCTGTCCCAATCTAACCTTGTGGGTTTAAAAAGAAGGGACTGCGTTGAAAACATGAGTGGATTAAAAGGATCAGCTCTTTTTGAATTAATAGTAGGTAAGTATAATGTGCTCCACTCAGCTAATCGAGTTTTCATTAGCTTTTTTTGTATTACATTTAAGCAATAGACTGTGTTTTATATTCACTCGTTTTTTAGAAGTGGTAACATGCTAGAAGTCATAACCTGCTCGTATGAAAGGATTTCTCGATGTAAAATTGTTAACTTTATTCAACAACGTCAAGAAACAGAGCTCGCTCAAGAAACAAAAAAGATAGAAAAAGATGAAAAAATATTCTGTTGAACAATACTATTGTTTTATTTATGAAATATCCTCCTGTATTTAAAAATATAAAAGATGTAGAAAATGCTTCCTTTTTTATATTGATATCTAAAAGAAGATTTTTTCTCGGCATCAGAAAAAGTTTTTTGTCATACTTTGTATGAAGAGCTATTATCATTTTCCTTTGAAAAAATAGCTATTTATACAAGAAAAGTAAGAATACTATAGTGTATAAGATACTATAGTATACTATTAAGTATGGCAAAAAAGTCGTTTCGACCCCGAAAAAAAACACTTTTAGATTTGTATATTCGACTGAAAAAGGCGTCTTAAAGAAGCATTTTTTATGTCTTTTTATGTCAAGATTAAGATAAAAAAAGACGCCTTTTCATTATCGGAAAAAGATGTCTTTTAAAGTTGCATATTCGACTAAAAAAACGCGTCTTAAAGACGCGTTTTTCATGTTTTTTTATGACCATATTAAATAAAAGAAAGACGTCTTTTTGATGTCGAAAAAAGATGTCTTTTAGATTTGCATAATCAATTAAAAAAAGACGTCTTAAAGACATCGTAAAAAAGACTTTTAAAGACGTCTTTTCGACGTCTTTTTTCCTACTGGATTGTTTGTAAAGTTACTTTTTTTACTTTGCGCACCCCCTTCCTCAAGTCTTCGTCGTTCGGTGCGGCCCTGCTTATATATAAGTTTACAATACATATTATAAAATTTATAAAACTGTAAATGTTTATAATTTTGTTATAAAAACAAAACAAAAATAAAATTGTTTAAACGATTTTGTAATGAATATATTAGAGAATTGCTGTTCTAAATAAATTTTTTCGTAAAATTTATAAATCAGAGTTATACTTAACGAATACAAATTTATAGTTATACTTAAACAACATTATATTTTAAAATAGCGGACAATGTTAGCAAACTTCCACAACCACATATATAAATTGTATAGTAATGCGTCAGTAAAAATAAGTATACACTGTAAAACTTTACCGTGAAATTCACGGTACTATACAGTGAATAATACGGTATTGTACCGTGATTGCATTTTACGGTACAGTACCGTTATTTTTACGTTATTTTTAATATATATATATACGAGTGTTTAATATTTTTAGGCTAAATATAGTTTCAGGCTTAATAGTTGTTACAACTATAAATTTTAGTTATGTTTTATATCTTCGTACCTTAAATCATCATCATATTATTATTATTATTATTATTATTATTATTATTATTATTATTATTATTATTATTATTATTGTATATATATAAATAAATATATATATATATATATATATTGTATAATATAGATATAATTATATATATATATATTTATATATATATATATATATATATATATATATATATATATATATATGTGTGTATATATAAATATAATATATATATATATATATATATATATATATATATATATATATATATATATATATATATATATACATATATATATATATATATATATATATATATATATATATATATATATATATTATATATATATATATATATATATATATATATATATATATATATATATATATATATATATATATATATGTATATTACAGTTAAAAAAAGAAAATGTCTAAATTGGATTTAAAAGCATGCAACCATTGTGGCAAAAAAATGAAATCGTTGCTGAGTTATATGACTCATTATCAAAGCCATCGCAATTTAGCTAATATTCAATTTCCTTGTTGCATTAAAAATTGCAGAATTATTTTCAAAACATATTCAACTTTCAAATTGCATATAAGAAAAGCTCATAATACAATCATCATGGAAAATAAACCAATTACAGAAATAAATAAGATTTTCCAAAGTTTTAAATGTGATATTGCATTATGTAAAAAAATATGTGCTGGTTTATCTCAGTTTATTTTACATCTTAAATTGCATCTTGACTCACTTGACACAGTTCATTGTCCTTACATGAATTGCAAAAGTTCTTACACTAATCGAAATTCATTTGCATCTCATATAAGCAGAAAGCATAAGCAATGGGATTCAAGTTTTATCATGCCAGTGCATATTGTACATAGCTTAAATTCTTCTTATTTAAATAACGATAAAGATTTTAGCACACTTGAACAAGAAAGCTTTACATGTGGATCTTTAGAACACTATGAAAATGAAGAGTTTCTTGATGGTATTGATGATATTTCTTCTGAAAAATATTTAAAGGATCAAGCTCTCTTTTTTTTAAAATTGCAAGTAAAAAATATAATACCAGCTTCTTGTATTCAATCTATTTTTGATGAACTTATGGTAGCAAATCATTCAAGTTCTTTATTATCTGTTCAAAGTCTGTCATCTGCAATGTCCAATCAAAGCAGTGATATCTGTGAAAATGTTTTAGCAGAATTTTCTAAGTCAGAACATACAAAGATAAACAGTTTGTACACTTTACGTACTAATAAAAAAAGGAAAGCTTATTTTCATAAACACATGAGTTATATATCTCCAAAAGAATTGACTTTAGGTTTTGATGCCAATAAAAAATCTAGAACTGTTCATTATGTTCCAATAAAGGATTTATTAAAAATGATGTACAATAAACATAGTAATGAACCTGGTTTTTGGCTAAAACCGGAGGAAAATTTTGGTATATATACAGACTTAATGAGTGGATCCCTAATTAAAGATATTGCAAAGTCTGATGATGAAATTTTATATCTTATGCTATATCAAGATTCTTTTGAAATTGTCAACCCAATTGGATCAGGAAGGAAAAAACATAAAATTCTTGCGGTTTACTTAACATTAGCAAATATTCCACCCCACAAGAGATATGCATCGGAGCAGTTACAGCTGGTTCTAATGTGTAAAGATACAGATTTAAAGTACTTTGGCCTCAGCAAAGTGTTTGCACCAATTTTTTCTGAATTGGCAGAAATATCTGGTTGTTCTGTTTCTGTTTCTAAAAGTTTATCAATAAAAACAAAACTTCTATGCATACTAGGAGATAATTTAGGATCACATTCTATAGGAGGTTTTTGTGAAAATTTTAGCACAGTTTCGCACTTTTGTCGATACTGTTTAGCAACACGTGCAGAGTTTGATTTTAACCCTGAATTCTCCGGACCTGATCGGACAAAATCAAGCCACAATAATAGCCTGCTTCAATTAGCTCAGAATAATGATAACAATTTTGAAGGAATAAAATTTCAGTCACCAATATAATGATTTATGCGGATTTCATGTGTCTACAGGTTTGCCACCATGCTTAGCTCATGATATTTTTGAAGGCGTTGCTTCGCGAGATATGTATCTATTTGTTAAATATTTTGTTAGTAAACGATGGTTTTCATTTAACAATATCAATAGAAGAATTAACATGCATAAGTATTTTGAAGGAGATGCCTTGGATAAACCTTGTGAGGTGAATAAAATTTCTTGTACTGAAAAGTTAAGTGGTCATGCAGTTCAAAACTGGGTGTTTTTGCGTTTGTTTCCCCTTTTTATAGGAATTTACATTACAGATTTTGAAGATCCTGTGTGGTTATTGTATTTAAAACTGAAAGAAATTGTGGAGATTATATGTTCACCCAAAATTGACATTCAACATATTGCTTATCTGCAGGTTTCAATAAATGGTTATTTGTCTTCTCGTAAAGAATTATTTCCTTCCAAGAAACTATTACCAAAACATCATTATTTGTCCCACTATCCACAGCTAATTTTGCGTTACGGACCTCTAATGCGGGTTTTCACTTTGAGGTTTGAACAAAAGCATTCTTACTTTAAAAAGTGTGCCAGAAATTTTAACAATTACAAGCATGTATGTAAAACCTTAACTGAGACACATCAATTGTTGCAATCATACAATAATTCAAGCATACCGAGTTCAAAAAATTATGCGGTCAATTCATTTTTATTCAATATCACAAATTTTAGTTCTACAATTTTTGAGGCAATTATATCTACATGCGGACAACTGCCGGATACATTTTCTACCCATATTGTCTATCAAGGTACCCATTACAAAAAAGATTTGTTCTTGATTATTGACTTTACGAAGGATCATGAACTTCCTATTTTTGCAAGAATTTTGTTTATTTTTTTTGATACACATGGAATTGAATATGTTCTTGTTAATGAGCAGAACACACAATTGGTGCATGAGCTTGGTATGTATGAGGTCTGTGGAGAACATAAAGAGATTCGATGTATAATGATTGCTTCTTTAATAGATTACCTTCCGCTACCATCTTATAAGCACTGCAATCATTCTTTTATTTCCTTAAAGCACTCTGTGTCATGCTCATTAAATAACAATAGTTTTACATAAATAATTTTAAAAAGTTGTATATTTTATTTGACAGTATCGTAATAAAAGATTTTATTTGTAAACTATTTTATTTGTAGTATTTGGCTAATGTCTGCAGTTTTTATCTTAAAATTTATATATATATATATATATATATATATATATATATATATATATATATATATATATATATATATATATATATATATATTAATATTGGCCTACAATATAACATGACTCTGTATATGACTGTATATAACTTATAATGATATATGGGATATTTTTGTAATATGTGCATGATATATATGATCTCTTTTTTTTAGATAATGGAGGTTATTAAAAGTAATATTTTAAGAACATTGCCAAATATTGAAATATGTGTTTTGAACCAGGTTGTGAATTATTTATGGGAAATAGGTGTTGAAAATGAAGCAGATCTCTACTTGGTGAAAATTGATGATTTGGTTTTGCTAAAACCCATCCAACAACGCAAAATCCTTGAATCTTGGGCAAAGGAAAGCTCTGGTAATAAAGATATATGATATATATTTATATATATATATATATATATATATATATATATATATATATATATATATATATATATATATATATATATATATATATATATATATATATATATATATATATATATATATATGTATATATAATTATCATTTTATCATATACATTTATATGTTTTTATTTATAATATTATTAAAACGTTTTGCAGAACAATCTCAAAATCCTGTAGATTTTATTGTTGCCACACAATGCAGCATGCAAATGATGCCCACAGTTGAACTGAAAAATAACTCAACTAAATCGAGTAAGTTATTAAAAGAAGTTGTTAATTAACCATTATAAGTGAAAAAATATTTTATTAGTGTTCTATAAATATTTCATTGCTCTGTTTTAAATATAGTTTCAATTCTGTCTAGAAATGAAGGTTAAGCATGTAAGTGCGGCTGATTGGTATTTGGCATTTGTTTTACCTTGGGAAAAAATGTCTAAAGAGGTACAAGATATATTAGCAGCTGGAGAAAGACCTTCAACAGCAAATCGGTGTACAATCATAAGGACTATTATGAATGATATCCTTGCTGTTTGCTCAAAGCCGTTGAAAAAACATTTAGATGTAATTGCATCTTCTATGGTTGCCAAATATCCTCAATCATTTAAAGATGAATATGGTATTACAGTAATTGGTAGCGGTCATGACAGTTTAACGTTACAACTAGTAAACCGTTATGACTATCTTCAGCGGCCAAACCGTGCGCCACCGTTACTAAATGTTTTCAATTTGGAAACCCAAAATGAACAATTGCCAGTTGATGTCATAAAAAGAAAAACTGATAGTTATGGTTGCTTGAACCGAGCACCAGTTCTCAGTGTTTCAATCAGCCCTGATGAACTTGATTATTATCTCCAACGAACTGAAATAAATGAAAAGATGCTATTGAATGATTTGTTGATAAAATTCCCCAATTTATTTACAGTAAATTAAATTATTTTTATTTAAAAATATTATAATTTATATTACTAACCAGTATATATTAATCAATATAATGATAACTAGATATTTCATTTTTATATTCTATATTTTATTTAATTATATTTTTGTAGAAGTTTATTTTGTTTAGTTTTAGTATATGTATTTAAATTAGTTTTTTAAATTTAGGTTGAAGGTTTGCTACATCATTTTGATGTTTTGATGGGTGGAGTTAATGCTGGTGAACTTCTGACAAAAGCTCTAGATGATGAAAAGTTATATTTATTTTTGCGTAGTTGCGGAATAACAGACCTTGGAGTGAAGAAGGTGATATTAGATTTAGATAAAGCAAAGCACGAAACTTTGTCAGATTTACCTGTGGCTCCTGGTCTTGTATTGGCTTTGATTACTTTATTTAATGAAAAATTTGACACACTTTTTATGTTTGTGGATGTAAGTTAAAAATAATAAATAATTTAATAAACATTCAATAAAAATTTTCAAGCAATTAATCGTTTCACTCATTTTATAATAACATGCAATGTAGTTACTTCAAAGTATTTGATAGTAAGAAAAAAATGTTTAGGAGACAGTGGATCAAACAGAATTGGCACCAGGACCAAACTTTCCACATCTACGTGTTTATGGTATGTTGAATTATAAGTTTTAATATGCTTTAAGTTTTTGAAAAAAAGGATGAACTTTATCATTTTTCTTTAAATATACTTAAGTGGATTTTTCAGTGTACAAGTCAACTTACATTCTGTTTTTAGGAAATTCGCTATTTACAGCAAATCGATTCATGCTGGTAATAGATTGCATTGTTGTGGTTGATGGGATGACCAATTTTATCAATTCATTTTGTTGTTTGTTTGCTAGTTTTTATATTTTCAATATACCATATCCAAAAGAAGCTTCTTCAATATTAGAATTTTGTCAACGGTATAAATTTATTTAATTTGTCTAAGGTTTATTATGTATTTGATTTTGGTTGTATGTTTTATTTATGAATGTTTTTAAACGTTAATTGCTTATACATATATTACTGACCATTCTAGTGCATTTTTTGGCATCAATCCGGAAAAGGGTAGCAAATCAAGGCGAACGAAGAAAACTTCATCAATAAGCAAAATTGTGCTGTCGATACTGCAGAAGTTTGCGAAATTTAATGTTTGAATTTACCATGTTAAAATCCTTCATCTAACTTTGAAACAACAATTTATTATGTAGTTATTTATATTTGTTTGTAAATTTTCAAAGGTTTTACAATAATATCTTGTTTTATTTTTTAATTACTTCTACTTTCCGAATATAACTATTTATATAATGTCATATTGATATATCAGAAATTTAAAATTTGTATTTTGCTTTAACTTATTTATATTCATTTAATTTATCTAAGTACCTATTTCTATTTATAAACATGTAAATAAATTAAAACTGAAAAGATTTTTAAAAATATGACGTGTTTTTGTTGCTATTAGCATATAAATAAGCATATATGTTGATAGATATTTATGATTGAAAATACACTTGATAAAACAATTTTAATAAATCACGGTAATAATCATAATACGAAGAAAAAGTTAAACAGGCAAATTTTTTTTTGAAGATAGTTAAAATATATTTTGTACCGATTTTTATTGTACAATATATATTATACGATTAATGAACGAGGCATTTCTTTAAATTAATCACGGTACTATGCCGTAATTCACGCTATTTTATCATAGAATAATCACGGTATTCTACCGTAAAATTACGGCGTTTCACCGTGATTTATTCACGGTGTTATACTGTAAAATAATCACGGTACTATACTGGCATTTATGGGTAACGGTATAGTACCGTGATTTTCACGGTAAAGTTTTACAGTGTAGGTAAACAAACATACTTTTTATTTGAAACGTGTTATATTTTCTGCGTTAATTAAATTTTTTTGAACTTAAAAGGTTCTAAGAAATAATCTATTCGGAAAAAATCCCCTCAAGAAAAAATGCTTTTGATTTCAAATTAAAAAAAAATATGTCAGAGCTTTTTGTTTGTTAAGTATTTATCTAAAGGCAAATAAGTTGCAACATTACAAGATAGAATCGGGAATTGCAACTTTCATATTTTGCATATTAAAGTTTTATAGTTTAATTAAGGTAGGGGAGAATCGGGTAGCCTCGGACACTTAAGGAAAATATAGATTGCGCTAATGTGCTAACAAAAAAAAAAGTGTCAAAAGACTTTTTTAAAAGTTCAAATATTCATCTATCGAATTAAAAACAAAAAAAATATTGTTGTTTATCTTAATAATGTTCAAAACATAAAAAAAAAAATGTTAGAAAAAAGGTATGTTTAAAAATTGGAGGGTAGCCCCGGACACATAGTTTAACCATGATTTTACCTTTTTTTTTACCAGAGTGACACTAATGCAATATATAATAATTTAGCATTGGACTGTTCTTGACCTATTTTTAAAAAAATTGCCATTAAAAACTGCCTAATATATATACACGTCGATCTACGGTTGGAAGTGAAACATTAAAACTCGAAGTTTGAATTGTTTTTATTGCATATTCCACAAATTACTCACATTTTTAAAAAAGAATATTTTTGTGCAAAGTATTAATTCAATGCGTTAAATTAATTTTTGCTAATTAATCATTTGCTAAACGTTTGCTAATTAATCATTTGTCATCAGCTTTTATGCTAAAAAATTAAAAGAGTTAATTTTTATAATAACTTATTAAGTTATTAAGTAAATTTTGTAAAATCTCTTTTCTTTAAAAAATTATCTTTAAAAAAAAATAACGTCTTTGCTTTTTTCCAAATCTCATTTTCCATTATATTTCGAAATATTATATACAAACTTCGTGAACTAAAAAACCAAGGCAACTAAAACACGCACTTTGGAATGAAATATCTAGTTCCACTATATTCATCAGCATCGATTTTATTCAAATGTAGAGTAACACCACGGTACAAGTTAAAATGAGACTTTTTCACATGCGCTATATTGCCACGGAAGGTTGGAGACTTCACAATTTCATATTTACAGTTGTTTGCTGCTTTTGTAACTATTGTTTTAAAATAAATTACATCAAAAATCTGAACAAGACATCTCTTATTTCATAATAAATGCCACGAATCTTAAGAAAATCGACATCTTGAATACTTTGGTCTTTTTGAACAGATACATAATCTTTGTTTAAATTCAGACTGACGACTCCAATGCTTCTTTTATGTATATATAAGTGAGGTGTATTGCTGAGTTGGAGGTTGCAAGGATAAGTTTCCTTTGTCCATTCTGGAACATTGTTATCTTCGTCAAGGCCACCACACACACAAAAAAAACTACCATTGTTTCGCCACATTCTTTATATAATGGTAGTACGCAAGTGCTACTTTCGAAAAAATAATGTTTGTTATCATCAAATAAAATAATTTTTGAATCCAAATAATTATACCAAGGAGTAATAAGTGAAACATCGTTCGATTTATGAACTTTTAAAATTGCGCCTGTGCTCAAAATTGTGACAACACGCTTTAAAGATTTAAGACAAAAAATAGCAGTTGAATCTTAAGTATTACCTTTACATTTTTCAGTGAATGCATTGAATTGTCTACCGTACACCCACGTAAATGAAAGTTTAGGGACATGCGATAAAGTTAGTTTTCTGTGATGAGGAGTAGCCATATCAGATTTTAATGTATTGTTATTCTTTATTTTCTTTTTTACTCGCTTTTTGATGTTCCTTGCAGCGCAATCTAAAAATTTTCTTTGCAGATCAGACATTTAACTAAAAGCTATAAAAAAAAGTTGAATTAATTGAAACACACCTTTTGTACGTAAAAATGTGTTTTGGTATTGTTATGAAAGGTTTCGCATATTCTATATTTTAGAACAAGTTATTAATTAATAATATACATATTATTGAGTAATAAGTTGTTCCACATTGTAACCACAATTTAAAAAAATATATAATATATATAAAAGGTTAATTCATACCATATATTCACATTATGACATGTACTACTTATTACGTTATGATATTTATTATTATTATTTATTGCATAATGACATATGTAACATACATTCATTCATATCTAAATTCATTCATTAACTGTAAATAAAAAAAAAAAACATTTATTCATTTCAATCTTTATCTTCATTTACAGTATTTTCAAATACGATTTCAGGATGACTTTCATGCAAGAGACAAATTTTGTTTTTCTTATTGTGTCCTTCCAGTTGACATTTTGAACATTTAACAACTATTGAAGAAGGAAGAATATTTTCTGTAAAACAAAATTGCTTGCATCTCATCAAATGAATAATTGTATAGAATCGATTTTTGCAAAGATTAGTATGTGAAATCTCATAATACTTCATTTGCTTATTTAAATGTTCTCCTGCATTAGCATTAAAGTACCCCCAATTAAATAACTTTAAATATGTTTCCATTAATATACCAAGATGATTTCTCAAATAATGCATATATAGCATTTTCGAAATTTTATTTGTTCCAGCATTATGTAGAAATAGCTGAAAATATGCCTCTGCTCGAATATTGAAGGATTTTATTCAATCAGGATTATGGTGAACGGTACAAACATCCCTGTAAAAGTTGATATACTGCATGTTAATATATGTATATAAGAAAATAATAGTTTTAACTAAAAAATATTATTGGTATTTCCAGCATTAAACTTAAGTCAACTTAATCAATTTACTAAAGTTACTTATTACTAATAACTATAAAATTATAATAATTAAAATGAAAAATGTGCTGAGCCAAATCAGCCCATGCATTGTAAAGTTGAAGGATATGTCTTAATTTTTGACTTTTTTGAGACTGCCATGAAACACTTTGATTCTCAACAAAAACAGTAAGGAAAGTATCTATATTTGCTTCTAAGATTTTGAAATCATTTCCAATCATTCTCAAATTCTCTGTTCCATCATAATGTTTCTTTTTGCTAAAAATAGTTTTGTGCAGTATTAGGCTGAATGGTTATGAAAACCATTTCAATTTTGACCATTGAACTAAGTAACTAATAATTATTTTTTATATACACTATTAATTAAACAATATATTTATATAGTATATTGTGCTAAATTTCAGCATAGGTAAAACAAGAAAACATGTAGCACTTCTTATGACTCCCACTTATCAATAACTGGAACTGTTTACAATTAACTAAATATTTTTTAATTTCTGCACTCAAATTTAAAAAAATTATAAAATAATAACTAAAAATAAAATAATATCTACACATAACATCACACATAAATCAATAATGATACATTTACCTTTTAAAATAACAATCAAGTTGAAATGCTAAATACGAACACCCAATCTTTTTCAATCCTTCAGACAAAAGGTTTTCTTGTGAACGCTTATTTACTACATCAAATAAAAATTTCCAAAGATATCTATGTTGTGCCAAAATTAAATGCAAGCCACATTGTGGCATGAAATCAATAATCAATCCTTCAATTAACACTGTTCCCTGAAATAATAAATAATGTTTTAGAACACTTTTTATGATTTTCATATTTCAGAAGTATCTAAATATGTTATTATCAGATTCTTGTTAAACATAAAATAAAAATACTAATTTTTTTTTACTTTTTACCTATTGTCCATAGTTGTTAGCAGTAAACTTCTTATATTGTGCTGAATCTTTATTTGGTCTAGGGCCTAGCTCAACCCATGCATATTCCCCACGTTATTGGGTATCAACAACCAATTGAATAGGACCAATCTTTTTGTTTACAGCGGCCCAGTCATAAATTAGCAACTTGCAATGATTGCAACCATATGTTTGATTACTGGAGCATTTACCAATAACTTTGTTAACAAAACTAAGATCTGCCACAAGAAATAAAATCACATTAAAACGTTCAGTTTTACTACCATTAATACACACTGTTAATCCATTTTTAACTAGATTTGTCAAATCTGTGTATACTTTTTGCTCATGTAACTTAATATTCTCATGACTTTCATTACCTCGCCAAAGAGTTGTGATAAATTGTCCATATGGGCTGTTAATCATAGGAAATAAATTCAATATTGAAAAAGAAGTTTGCTCAGTTGGATAACGACTAGCAGCACAAAAATTATCTCCAGTGTCACGCAGAATTAAAGTTTTGCTATTTGTGTCAAACTTTTCATAAAGAGTATTATTCTTCAGAATTAAGAAATCTCATATCACTTGTTGTTGTTCAATGTAAAAAAACTCAAATTTTTTATAAAGAGAAGGGGTTGATAGGACTCTTCGTAGTGTTTCCTCAACATTACAAGAGTAACCAAAACACTCACAGTCGATTATTATGAGCATCATTATGAGCATGTTGATTAGACCTACATCTATATTAAGACAGTATTTTCTAAGGTTGTCATATGTAGGAATGTTTATATTATTTTTCTTAAGAATACCTTTTAAAACTTTATAAGATCTCTGTGAAATTTCAATTTTATCCATCATTATTGAAGCAGTTTGTTGACTATCAAGATTTTTAATAGATGTTATAAACCTAAGCCTTTTAACATTATGAACTAAAAAATTAGTATTTTTATCTATAACTTCTTCAACAATTTTTGGGCACTCATTTATTATGTAGCTCACAAAACCTAAAAAAGTTATTTCAATTTTATAGATTCAATAAATTAATCAAAATAAAATATAGAACATTAGAACAACTTACTTTTTACATCACGATAGCTTGCTAATGAATAAATTGTCTTATTCCGAGATTTTATAGCTTTTTTACTGAGAAGCGAACTAGTTTTTCTAACACCACGTTTCCTTATATCCAGTAAATCAACTATTACAGTGTTGTTGTTTTGTTTAATGTTGTCAAAAATGGTGTATCAAAATTTATTATTGGACAAGATGTTTTATTGATTACTTCACTTCTATCCAAGCCAAAAAACTGAAAACCAGACCAGTTTTTAGAACTAATATAGTTTAATTTGCTAAAAGCATCTTTAACAACAGAAGAGGAATGCTATTACTTGCAATCAATTAATAAGTCAGAAACACGAATTTGGTAAACAGGACCATCATCTGATTATTTAATCTTCATTGTTATAACAACATTAACATCATTCAGCTTTAATAAACTTTGTGCTTCATACCCTGGTTGAATACAACATTTAACTGATCCAATTGTTTTTATGTACAACAAATTGTCACAATTTATCGCAGTACCATAACTTACAACACCTAACCATAAGCACATCTTGTGTTTGTGGGGGATGTTACATTAGATATAAGGGATTGATATTGTTTTCTACAATCTTCAGATTCGGATAAACTTAAACGAAACTTGAAATCTTTAGAGTCTAATTCATAAAATCGTTTTCCATTGAGTCTACCTTTTGTTTTTACACCAAAAAAGCAAATAACCTTACAATAAACTGATGTTGCAAATAACCTTACAAGCAAATAACCTTAAGATAACTGATGTCTCTAAATAAACTCCAGATTCAGAAAGTAAAAATATTATTATTTTAGCAGACCTTGCTAAGGTCTTTGTTCCTGGATTTCTCGACTGTTATCAGGTTGGAATCAAAACAAATACATACAAAACAATTATAAATTCTATACCCCCTCTTTGGAAAAACAGAATAAACACAGAAAGCCAAAAATGTGACCACAACAAAGCCATACCACTATTATACCTTAAAAACAACCAACACATCCATTTAAAAGACCTCACCCCAAAAGCAATTTATAAAATTATGTATACCCAAATAACAAGTAAAAGTTTTATAAAATGGCAATATATTTTCAAAAATAGTATGAGTGATATATCACAAAAAGAATGGTCTAACTTATTTAAAACAATACAAAATAATAAAAACAATAATAAAGCCGATGAAGTTCGATATAAATTAATCCACCATAAACTACCGACAAATGACTTATTTAAAAGAAGAGGCTGCACAACCAACGATTTATGCCCTCAATGCATGGAAACCATAAAAACTCTACCACATATGGTATACAATTGCAAGAAGGTTCAACCATTAATAAAATACGCCATTGCACTCATTCACAAAATCTATTCTCACCTACCACGTCTTCAAAACACATTCAAATCTTTTCTTTTTTCCTCTTCACAAAATGTAAATATATATTATATTGGAAATATTATTCTTAACGAACTCTTGTATAAAATTCATTGTAACCGACTACGGTCGTTCCTCGACAAAGTTATATTTTCAAAGACGGCACTTTTGCCTGAGTTTAAAAACAAAATCAAAAAGATTTTGAATGAAGAACGCCAAATTGCTAGAGAAAAAAAAATACTTATGTGTATTTTTAGAAGAAATAAAAGAAATCTGGAGCAACACAAATGAAACTTTTAACATAGAAATAAGATAACTCTTTAAAATGAAATGCCCAGATCTTTTTTCGACCGTTTGTTTCGTTTTTTCGTTTTCGCATTTTGCGAATTTTTGATTTTTATTCGGATTTTCTTTTTTCGCTTTTTTTATTTTTTCATTTTTTTATAGTTTTATATTTAATTTTTTAGTTTTTAATGTGGAACAATGGACCAAAATGTAAAAAATATATAAAAAACCATTTGTATCCGTATTAATATCTTTGCAAGGCATTTGATGGAGGAGAGAAATAAATAACAATACGATATAACACTTTTAATAACTTGCGTAATTATAACGCAACTTAGTCTGTTTATATATTGCGATTTTGTATATGTGTATTATTTAGTATAATTGAACTTCTAAATTCCTTTTTGATAGTTTTGTTTTTTTAAGTGTTTTTTTGGTAATGTATAAGGCAAACTGGTTCGATATAATTATTCATCAGATGATAGACTGAAAAAGTAAATATGAATTCTTCATGCAATCGAAGTGTGGGTCTTGCTTTTATTTAGTGTGTTATTAGTGGGATAAACATTAAAACCACATATGAAATGCGCCAACGCCATCACATAAAGGAGGATGGTAAATATATGGCTAACATATGCTTCCCACACGTGGGCCACAGGAAACTTTCACGCACATATGAAGCGTGCTGTTCGTTTATATTTAGTGTGCATTTAGTGGGATAAACATTATAGCCACATATGGGACGCATCAACGCCATCCCATAAAGGAGAGTGGTAAATATATAGCTAACATGTGCTCCCCACACGTGGGCTACATGAAACTTTCTTGCACAAATAAAGTGTGGCGTTCGTTTTTATCTAGTGTGGTTTTAATGGGATAAACATTATAGCCACATATGGGACGCATCAACGCCATCCCATAACGGAGAGTGGTGAGCATATGGTTGCCATGCAAATGCCATATATGGCCCACTTTAATATTTTTTGTCGTGTATATATCGCTGCTCATTTAACTTTATAGTTATTTCAGAAGCAACACATGGAGTCGTACAAGCCTAGCAATTCAGAAGAACAAAGGTGTCTTGACCAATAATTTAGTAAAATTTGAAGGCTCTCATAAAAAAAGAAAAATGGTCTCTTTGGAGGAACATTCACTGAAAAAAAATATATATATTAGATTTATGACTTTTTATCAAGCCCATGCTCCTGTCTGTAGTATGATGAACCTAAAAGGCACTAAATGAACTATTATAATAGTTCATAATAATCAAATATTATAATAGTTCATAATAATCATAATATTATAATCGTTCATAATAATCATTATTATAATAGTTCATAATAATCATAATATTATAATAGTTCAAAATGGATTATGTCAAGTGCTTATGTCAACATCGATTTTTGTTTAATCTAGGTAGATAGGGAATATAAAATAAATTTAAAATTTTATAAGTAATTAAAATTGTTTTGCTTTACAGAAGACAAGTTATTAGACGAGCAGCCGTGTTGCAGTGGTAGCGCACTTGTCTCAGAAACAAAAGATCCGTGGTTCAAACCCCACCTCTGGGCAAGTTTTGCGACATCGGTTAGGAAGGAGGCGTGAACTTCCTATTAAATGCTCTTCCGCGGTGCTCTGTGATAAGACCGTAAGGACTTCTTGGGGCACCTTAATCAACTTAAAAAAAAAAAAAAAAAAGTTATTTTTTAGTCTAAATAGACAATAAGTATTTCAATGTCTAAGTAGAAATTAAGTATATATAAAATCTTTTTAAAATTTAATAAGTAATTATTTGTTTAAATAAGTAATTAATTGTTTACAATTTATTAAGATATAAATTATTAGAAAATTCATGTTTAGAGAGTTGTTATTAATCATAATCGAGTTGTTGAACCGAAGAAATTGTAGAGGTTTATTTATCAAATATATACTATATATATTATACAAAAAACTTTGGTTTATTTTATGTATATATTTATGCATATGTATATATATATATATATATATATATATATATATATATATATATATATATATATATATATATATATATATATATATATATATATAGATATATATACATATATATGTACATATATATTTATATATATTTATATATATATATATATATATATATATATATATATATATATATATATATATATATATATATATATATATATATATATATATATATATACATACATATATATATATATATATATATATATATATATATATATATATATATATATATATATATATATATATATATATATATATATATATATATATATATATATATATATATATATATAAATAAAACTATATATATAACTATATATATCCTTGGAGTTGCGGCAGCATAATAGTGTGTTAGGAAAAAAAAAATTATAAACCCGCGTAAATAACCTGTTTTCTATTGTACATAATGCATTAATAAGTTTTATTCCGTGTTTTGTTCAATATTTTCTCCTAACGCATGAACTATGACGCTGTCGCAATTTTTTTTTATTGTTAGAAATAAAATAAATTTTAACTTTTTTATTAAGTTTTTGCTGATGCGTTTGCAGGTTTTTCTTATTTTCTATCAAATAAACTTAAGAAACCTGTATTACTTTTGATGATGGCAAATTAATTTTATTTTGCATTTGTTTGGTTTTTTTTTATATATATTTGTTTTGAGATTTTTTCTTTTTAATTTTCGAGTATGATTTTTTTAGTTATTAAGTTTTTTTATTTTATTGTTAACTTTAGATTAGTAAAAAAAAGAAATAATTAGTGTTGCTTTAATAAATATGTTTAATGAAAATGATGACATTGAAATGGATGATAGTCTAGATGAAGTTATGTATTTACAAGATGATGTAAGTGCTATAAGGCGTGTTGAAAATAATCGTAGACAAAATGAAAGAAATAGGCTCGATCGAGATAATGTTAATCGTCGCCAAAATGAAAGAAGAGCTGTTGGACAAGGACAAATGTATTCTATAGCGAGAAGTAATGCTATTCCAGATTATAATTATTTAGGAGAAATGAATCAAATTTGTCAGCACTGTGGTGCTAAGAAGTTTCCAGATTAAACACATTTTCTATGTTGCCATAATGGTAAGGTAGCTTTGCCTCCACTTACACCAATTACACAAGCTTCACAGGATTTGTTTACAGGGAGTTATGTAGATCGTAATGCTTATGCTAATTTTTTAAAACATATTTGAAATTATAATGCCTGCCTTTCTTTTGCTTCTTTTGCAGCAAAAGTAGTTCTACCAATGAATCATGGGCTTCCATGTTTTAAAATATGTGGCCAGATTTGTCATCGTGTAGGTTATCTTAGGCCATATCAAATATGCGACAAGTTTGTATTTAACTCATTTACACAAAAATGGAATTGAGACAAGTTTGCTCCTAAAATTATCTATATGTACAGATATGTTTATTGCACATATTAGTAAATAAACTGATTAGTTGCGTAATGAGTTTAAATTTTAGGCATTTTTTAAAGTTGATAATCATAATGTACTTAATTAAACATGCTAACCGTGATGTAATTTGCATAGATAAAGTTAAATGCTCTATAACTTTAGTTACTACGCTCAGAGATGCGCAGTTTTGTTTGTGCGCTGTTTTTCTTCTGTTCTGGAATTTTGAGATTAGAATTTTCAGACTTATTTTAAAAAGCGCGTTTTCGTTATAAATTTTCTTTACATCTAATCGTACCTTTCAAGTTGGTCATATTCTGTATAATCAATTTAATCGTTTTCATTTTTTATGTTTTAACATGTCTATTACCTTTATTAAATTTGCTTTTAAGCATATTTGTTTTTATTTTTTATATCGAATTTATATAATGAATCAGGTTGAAGATGAAGGATTGTATTTATTTAGATGTGTATTATGTTACAGATTTATAATGTTATGTTGTTAGTTCTTAAATATATGTTTATTTTTAGTTGCTGAATTACTAAGAAGTAAGTTTTGTTCCATTTTGTTATAAACAAATGTTATAAATTGCATTTATATGTTTGTTAATTTAAATTAACTATACAATATTAAAATGGTTTAAACAAACTTTAAATTTTTGTAAATGAACTTAATCCTCAAAGATTAAATATTTTTTATTATTGAAGAAATTAAACTAGATTTAAGAATAAGTCGACTTAAATGTTTGTTAGTTTTTCTATTTAGACGTTGGTAAAAATATTGAAACAAGTAAGTTATAAAGCATTTTTAAATTTTTAAAAAGAAATGAAAATACTTTTCATTATAAATCTGTTTTCTTCGAGGTAGGTTTAAAATTTCAGGTTTTTAAAATCATATATATTATAATATTAAACTCTTTTTTACTTTAAAAATATCTATATTATAGTTACACTGAGTCGTAGAAAAATAATTAAAGTTTATTAATAAGGCAGTAGATTATTAGAGTAGATTAAATTGTTTGATCTATTTAATCAACTTAGTAACGTACTATTAAAGTGAAGGTTTATTTCGGTTGTTTGTTTGTTAAAATTTAGTTAGAGTTTATTTAAATTCTTTAGTTAATCAAGAGAGATCTAATAAAGTTATTAATTACATTAGTTAGTTGAATGTGCCATTTAATACGTATTTTATCGATATTTTAACGTCTAAACATTAAAGTGCTTTTATTGTTTAGATACAAAAGTAAAGAAGCAAATAAGTCAGTGTTTTTGCTATTAGATATTTGTTAATAGGAATTTGTTTATTTGTACTGCCACTGGAATTTTAAAAAATCAAGTTCATTAGCTTTATTTTATACTTTCTTTTAGGGGAGTTGGAACAAAATCTAATTATAAATTATGATTAGTTTAGTTTAATAAATAAAGCATTAATATTTAGAAGATTTAAAGTTTACTTTAGTTTATAGTTTTGGTTTAGTTTATAGTTTTATTTTTAGCTTTAGTTATTTTTTTTTTACTTTAGGCAACTTTATGGATGAAATGAGGGGGATGGGTAAAACAATTATTTACATATGTATATATTTATATGTTAACATTATTTTATCGATTATTTTATATTTATTTAAGTATATATTTGTCTTTAGTGTCTGGTGGAATTATTGCTGGTAGGGCTGTGTTTTATATTTTATATATTTTGTATGGAGAAATTTGTGCAATAGGTGGAAAAATTAATTAATAAATATGACACTTTGGAACTGATTGCATAATTGCCCTATATTTTTATTAAAATACAAAATGTTGCATGTTTAACCCTTTTTAATTTGCTCTCATTTTTTTTGTTTTTTTTTAGCATCTTCTGTTTCGAATGAAAATGGTAAGGTTATGCTATTTTTTTTTTTAAATAATTGCAAATGTATAATTTTTATTATACTCTTCTATTTGTAACTTTAGATTCCTTATCATACGAACATTATAAAACTTACCGCTACCAACACCCGGGACCTCTCTCAGAGAGGTCCTTTAACAAATGGAGAGATAATAGCGGAATGGATGAGCCCTCCTTCAAATGGAGGGCTCATCCATACCGGGGTGTTAGGAGATACTGAAGAAAAAACAGCAACCAAAAGGTTGTAAATGTCTTCTATCAGTAAAGATATTTATGAGTTTTTGGTTGCTGCTTTTTCTTCGGTGTTTTTTTTTAATTTTGTAATTTTTTTCTTTTGTAATTTTTTTTTAAATATATATTATGTTGTATATTTGATTTGTTTTGATCTTTTTTAATGAAAATTTTAATTGTTTTCTCACCAATTAAACCTAAACTTCAAAATATAGTTGAATTGATTCATCATCCAATTATCATAACATAATGATGCTGCATTCTTTTGTTAAAAACAATTATTTGGTAGTTTCATTTATTGAACTCACTGCTTTTAAAATTTACCAAAACCCAAGGCAATATATTTAGCTATATAAATACAATTTATTTATCTCGATTCGATTCTTTATCTTTAATGTTTATAGTTTGGCTCCTTGAAGCATTTTATGTTTTGCTTTTTTTATTATGAGTACTTTAAATCCGTTGTGATGTCTTTTAAATAAAACTAAAGTTTACTGAAAGCCAACATAAAAATAAAGTTTTTGAACAACACCAACAAGAACAGCTGCATTCCTACAGCAACTGCTGCAGTATCACAATAGGTTACCAAAAGCAGGTATACTGTTTTCCAGTTGTTGTTTTTTTTTCATATATATCTACTTATTTATAAATTACTATAGTACAATTGTCTATATCTCATTCATTTTTTTTTCTTTATCTTTAAGTGTTAATAGTTTTGTTCTTTGAATGAGATTAGTTAATGAAGTCGGCTTTCCATTAAAGATATTGGTTTCAAAATTAAACACCTTTGGCAAAATGCTTACAAAATTAGAAAGTTTTTAAAAATCTGTTTTCTGTTTAATACACTTTTTTTTAAATATACTTTTTAAATATACTTTTTTAATATACTTTTCTATAACAATCCTACTAATATGAAATCACGTAGCTTTTTAAATATGTTTAATTGTCGTCCCTATCGGTATAAATATTTTAAATTATTTGATAAGGTTTTCTTTACAATAGGCTATGCTTGGCTCCACGGTGCTGTAAATGGTGGCTTCAACTTTTTTTTTTTAAGAAAAATGTGTTTTATATATGCTTCTGTTTTAAAATATTTTTGTTACATATTTAACTATATATCATGTAAATATATTTCTTTTAAAGATAAGTAAACTTGATACATGCTTTTTTACGGATTTTCAAAAAGCGAACAAAGGTTTAAATATATTTTTTAACTGTCTTATATGGTTTTATCAATTTTATTAAAGCTGAATAATTACTTCAAAAATATTGAGTAAAATCCAATTGCTTTTATTATTAACCTGATCTATACAAAAATTAATGAAATAAAACTTATAATTTAACGCCAAGTTAAGGCAAAATGTATTCCGGACATTTTATAAAATTAGTATAAATATGGATTGGATGTATGCTGAAATAAATTTGTTGATACACGTTAGCTATTAAAGTAAATCCATATATTCCTTTATCGTTTTTTTATAAACAAGTTTCTGCTAGATTACTAATTAAAAAAAAGGTTGGTTTAGTTATAATCTTTATCATAATAATATAGGATCCGTATGCAGGGCTAAGCCCTTTTCGGAATTGCGATATATTTTTCAACTTATAGTTTTTCTGGATAACCAACTTCTATGCCTACAAGTTTAGGTGTAATATTAGATGTGGTGTAATATTAGATGTTTTAAAAATATTTAAAAGTATATTAAAAATATTGAAAAGTTTAGGTGCGATAGTGACATATTTTTAAGCTTTTCACTCAGCAAAATGAAAAGTTAAAAAAAAAAAAAGAAACGACTCAGCTTAAAGCA
>NW_025896164.1:15000-32500 GCF_022113875.1 Hydra vulgaris | reverse complement strand
AAAACAGACAACTGAACATGGAATTAATTCGATTACATACCAGTGTATCCTTTCTTGGATAACATCCTAAAATCAGATTTCATCCCTAGGTCCAAGAATCTGTTTTTAAGGTCACTCCATCATTTCTAAAAAAATTTTTTTTTTCCTAAAAAGTTACACTTAACTTCATTCTTTACCTCTATAACTTTTTCTTTTTTTTTTTATGTGTGTGTATAAGTACATCTTATAATTTTTTGTTTGTGCATGTATATATATGTAAATATATTAACACATTATAATAATTAATTTACCTATATCTTACCTCTTTTGAAATTCTACTTTTATTATGTGGTTAATTTATTTCTATTATTATTATTATTATTATTATTATTATTATTATTATTATTATTATTATTGGTTTTTTCTTTATCTTATTTAGGTCATTGCGTTTTATTAGTGAATCACCATTTGCAATTACCTGTGTTTTTGTAAAATTCTTATTAACACAATATATATATATATATATATATATATATATATATATATATATATATATATATATATATATATATAATATATATATATATATATATATATATATATATATATATATATATATATATATATATATATATATATATATATATATATATATATATTGCTTGATTATAAAATTTTGTGACTGCCAAGTAACCTGGAAAGGTGTCAGGATTAGACCATATTAAATTATATGTTCTGTGTATTTTATTTATTATAAGAATAAAGAATTGCTTTTTAAAATAGATTTTGTATAAACATTTACCAAATCAAAGAAGACTCATGAATCAAAGAATCATGCAATCAAAGAATCATGCAATTGAATAAGCAGAAAGCTTGTAACGCTTAAAAGCTAATAAAAAGCTAATAAAAAGCTAATAAA
Source organism: Hydra vulgaris (assembly GCF_022113875.1). Taxonomy (NCBI): domain Eukaryota; kingdom Metazoa; phylum Cnidaria; class Hydrozoa; order Anthoathecata; family Hydridae; genus Hydra; species Hydra vulgaris. The sequence continues at coordinate 31,602 of NW_025896164.1, read as the reverse complement.
AGCTAATAAAAAGCTTCTACAACAATAATTGTCAAAGGAGACTGGAAAAATGATAACTCTTCGTGACTTATCAAATATTGCTGCTTCTGCATGCAAAAGTGATACCCAAAATAATTTAACAAGCTTTGTTAAGACTTTAAAGGAAAAATACAGTAAAAATGTTATGAAATAAGGTTTTAACATAAGTTATAAAATAATAATTTTTTTTTAAATTATCATATTTATAATTATTTTCATTTTTGATTTTTATTTTGTTGCATATTGTGCATGCTCTTTTTTCAAATATATATGTATATATACATATATATATATATATATATATATATATATATATATATATATATATATATATATATATATATATATATATATATATATATATATATACATATATATATATATATATACATATATATATATATACATATATATATATATATATATATATATATGTATATATATATATATATATATATATATATATATATATATATGTATATATATATATATATATATATATATATATATATATATATATATATATACATATATATATATATATATATGTATGTATATATATATAATACATATACATTTACATATACATATATATATATATATATATATATATATATATATATATATATATATATATATATATATATATATATATATATATGTATATACATATACATATATATATACATATACATATACATATACATATACATACATATATATATATATATATATATATATATATATATATATATATATATATATATATATATATATATATATATATATATATATGTATATATTTATATGTATATTTATATATATATTTATATATATATTTATAAAATTTTCAATTTCAAACATTTTAAAAGACATATTTTGGTTGGGGAGGGAATACATACCCATAATCCCCCTAGATTCGTCACCGTATAAATATATGTATTTTAGATGCTAATGTAGATATTTTAACGGATGCAGAAAATAATTTACAAGGGCTTTTTTTCCAAGATATTTCAACGCATAGTGTTTACAATGCATATCCTGAATTTTTATGCATGGATGCAACTTATAAATTATTAGAAATTCGTTTGCCAGTGTATATTCTGCTATGTGAAGACGGAGCTGGGTAGTTTGGATTGCTTCTTTATATAACTTTAGTTACTAATTTCGACTTTGGTTACTGTTTTTTTTTTTGTTTGATTGTTTTTTGAAATTAGCTTGTTACTGCAAATATTTTCCATAGGTGAAAGTGAAATAACAGCTGTCGGTTTGCTTGCACGTGAAGATGCTGCATCTCTGAGGTATGATTTATTAACTATATCTGGCTTTGATGATATTACTTTATAACAGATAAAACTAATATTAAATAAAACCATCTGACAGTATTAGGTGTCCTTGAGTCACACACCAAAAAATTCTTACAAAAAATATACATTGAAAATAGATTATGTGAAAGCTATGAAATTTTTTGTACATAATTCTTAGTTGGTTCATTGAAAGATTCAAGAATTATAATATTTCTTGCCCAAAGACAAATGTTTTCATGACAGATAAAGACTTGAAAGAAAGAGATGTATTGCGTGGCGCTTTTCCGGGGGTATCTCTATTACTATGTTTATTTCACACCCTTCGGTAATAGTCATTGTTTATATGTCTCTAATTATTTGATTAAGGAATATTCTCTTGTTCTGATTCTAGTTACGATTTTTTTTTTAATTTGTACCTTTATTTATTGATTATCTACAGAATCTTATAAATTTTGAGTTTTCTAATATGCCAACACCATCTTATCTTTCAGAACTTTTAGTCGTGAAATTACAACTGCCAAGCTTGGAATTACAAGTGGGGAAAGAATTTCATCTCTGAAGTTTATTCAGAAATTGGCCTATGCTACCTCAGAGAAAAATTATGATAAACTATATAGACTATTTGTTTCATCAGCTCCATGCACTGTTATAAATTATTATAACAACATTTGGCATAATATTCGTGATGAGTGGGTTTTTGGTCTAAAATTTGTGAGCGGAAACCTCATGAACAGCACCAATAACCGGCTAGAAAATTTCAATGGAAAGTTAAAAGAAGTCATTGACTCCAATAGCTCTTTAGAAAACTTTCTTGATAAATTCATTCGATACTGAGTTGTGTTCTGAGAGGTGGACATTAAAGTACTATCCTCAACATCAACGGGCCTTTAGTACGCAAGTCACGGATGGAAAGCCTGGAGCTGTAGATTTTCATGTTGCTCCAAAAGTAAAAGTGCATTCTCAGCATGAGAAGTTTAAACTTGCCATACAGGAGACATCACTTCTTGCTACCCTTGTATCTGAGTCCACAGGTCAGACACTTGAACAACGTCTTAGTCTTTTGCGAACTTTAAGTAAAGGTTGGTCAGATGGAAAGGTAATGGTACTTAACGAACTTATTGAAGAAGATGATTTAGTAACATGTGAACAAATATCTAAACAAACAGGAATATCATCTCATACATCAATAGCAGCAACATTAGTTTTTTCTGATGTTAATTTAACAACATTTTCTGCAGTCGGAACAGTTAATTCAACTTGTTTACCTGTTAGTGTTGATGTATCAACCTTACAAGCTGGTATTTGTTCAACAAGTTCTTCTACTACAGTTAGTGCATCTAAAAACGTTGCTAGCACATATTCAATAAATTCATTGGAATGTGCAGCACACGTAAACGATGAAGTCACTTTAATAGTTCCAAAAGTACTCAATAAAGAAAGTATATCAGTGTCACAGATAGGTGCACAATATGAAATTTTAAATAACAAATTTTTATCACAGCAAGCTGAAATTGCAGAAAAAGAACCATATCAGCAAGAAGAGTTGACATCTGGGAAGAGTGATGCAAGTGCAGGTGAATGTATAATAGTATAATATTGGTAAAACAACAAATAAATTATTTATAGACTTCATTAACTTCATTTTATTTTATTGTAGATTCTTTTAATTTACTAATTTTATTGTAGATTCTTACTTGGCACAGATTCACGTGCCTAAACGTGTCAAACACTGTGAGCGTTCTAAAGGTTCTACTTTAACTACTATTGGTCAACCTAAAAAACGACAACGTGAAGGGCTAGTACATGAAGGGCTAGTACCTTTTTTAAAACTTCATCCGTCTAAAAGACATGCTAGTATGTATAACCAATTTTGTAGACTGCAACTTGTAGTTTACTTTATTGATTGGTATTTCTTAAGTTTAATGTACTAGCTAAATTTTTATTTCCTACTAATTAAATAATACTGACTATATTTTATTTTTGTAGTGACGCTAGGTTGGTTTTTGAAACCAGATGATGTCCAGAGTCAGCAACGAATTTGGCCTTGTGCTTTGTGCCAAAAAAGCACTTCCGTGGGCAATGACATTGGGGGCTCTATAGCATGTGACTCCTGCCTTTTGTGGTTTCACAAAAAATGTGTTGGCAAGAAAGAGGGTTGGTTTATAAAATCAAAATACTGGTTTTGTCGTTTTTGTTCAACTGTTTGATGGGAAATTATGCATGCCTTTGTTTTATTTGGTATTAAATGGTTTACTTTATTGTTGTATTTTGTGTCTGACACATTTTAATATTTTTACAAACATTTTTACAAATATTTAAATAGAAAAACTTCTATGCAGTTTTAATACTTTTTGGGTTTCCAAGTTGTGTTTAATTATGTTCCCAACTGTTGATAAATGTATTTTATTATTACTATTATTATTATTTATTCTTCAATTCTTTAAACGTATTCAAAACATGCAATAATCTTAACATTAATATGCCAGTTAACATTTAATACCACAAACAAATCGTAAATAATGTAGAGCTAGTTTAGAGTTTTTTCTTTACTTAAGCTGCAATTAATTAGTTAAATTAATATTCATGCATATAATAATCAGTTTAGTTTTAGAGCTAGTTTAGAGTTTTTTTCTTTACTTGAGCTGCAATTAATTAGTAAAATTAACATTCAAACATATAATGATCAGTTTAGTTTTAGAGTTAGTTTAGAGTTTTTTTATTTACTAAAGCTGCAATTAGTTAGTTAAATTAATATTCATGCATATAATAATCAGTTTAGTTTTAGAGCTAGTTTAGAGTTTTTTTCTTTACTTGAGCTGCAATTAGTTAGTAAAATTCTTATTCAAGTATTTTATGATCAGTTTAGTTTTAGAGTTAGTTTAGAGTTTTTTTCTTTACTTAAAATTATTATTAAAGCATATATTAATCAGTTTAGTATTTATTAGTTGAACACGCTCCTTACAATTTTGTTTTTTAATATTTTGTTCTAATTTAGATGAGTTTATGGGACGCATGAACACTCTGGCTTCTAAGATGCATGCTGGGAGTTATTATTGAGTAATAGTTTAGTGAGTTTAATGAAAGTTGAACGATTGCAAATCTTATTTTTGAATTTTTGTTAACTTTTTCTATTTATTATATTATTGATAACATTTAATTGGTAAATAGAAGTATTTTCGCTGCTTTTATTCAGTGACAAGGAACAACATCGTAATTTTTTTTGTTATATTCTATTATTATTTAATTTTTTTTAGTTTTATCAAAACAAAGGCTGAAAATTGTGTATGCACTGTACCATTTTTATCACAAACTGGTTGAGTTATATGTACTGAATCTTTTATGTTTTGAATATATATTTTATACAAGTTTAAACATGTTACTTTTTATATTGTTATATTTTATTTTTATTTTTCTTTCGTTTTACCGTTACCATCATTTGGAATTAGTTTGCTGGCTGTTGAGATATGGTTTTAACTAAAGTAAACTTTCATGATTTCAAATTTATTTTATTGATCATTAGCCAACAGCTATCAAAGAAGTCTATTCAACACAAGGAACTGGACCCGCTGGTGTATTGCCAGAGACGTTGAAAGCTTCAGGAGATGTGGGTGCCAGTGGATGTCATATCTTTACAATGCATTTGTACTTGAAGGTAAAATTGCTCCAATATGTGGTTCATACTGAGGAATTGAACTGCCTGCCAGGTAATAAATATTTTAGAAAGAATTATTGTAAACAAAAAAAAAGGAGCAGTATATTTATCAATAACATGCAATTTGGTTTTATGCCAGTAAAAGAACTGGGTATCAGAATGTAAAGATATAGATGTTTCGATATCAGCATGTGGGATGCTAAAACGATGATGATGATGATAATGATGATGATGATGATGATAATGATGATGATGATGATGATGATGATGATGATGATGATGATGATGATGATGATGATGATGATGATGATGATGATGATGATAATGATGATGATAATGATAATGACGATGATGACAATGAAGATGTTGATGATGATATTGATGATGATGATGATAATGATGATGATGATGAAGTTTTTAAAGTTAAACAGTCTAGAAATGTTTGGGGAACAGTCTGTAAAGATATCATTCGTTATTACAAAGAAACTAGTGACTAATCTAGGGTGATAGAGGGTATACATCTCCACCAGAGTATAAAAGTCTATTAAAATATGAATAATCAAGGCTATAAAGAAAAAAAATTTCTTTATAGCCTTGATTATTCAAAAAAAAACTTCTAGATTTAAAAATTTGTTTTCAGTCATTCAAATATAGGCCAGATGCTGTGAGCACTTTTAATAGACATTACCATGGGAAAAACGGGAATAATTATGAATATCACTCAGCTGAAATATTTATGAACATCATCACGCAGTACAAATTCTACATTATAATGCCTGGACCATATTTTCCACAGTTTTAAATACTATGAATAGAAATATTTAAAATATAGATATTTTAATAAAGAATGTGAAAAGAAGATAGCTTTAAATTGTAAAAAGTTGTTTTGTGAGAAAATCATTTTCTTAGGTCAACTTAATATAGCTTTCAGAGGTCATTGTGATGGTCATTGGCAAATATTCTTTAGTGGGTGGAGTAGGTAATTTTATTGAACTTTTAAACTACAGAATCAGAGGTGGGGATAAAATTCTTGAACTTTATCTTAACAGCTGTGCAAAGAATGCATCTTATATTTCTAATTCCTCACAGAATGAATTAATAAGTTGTTGGGGAAAGGACATCCAGAATATTTTGGTTTCTGAAATAAAAGAAAATCGAATTTTTTCAGTTATTGCTGATGAAGCTTCTGACTGCTCCAATCAGGAATAATTGTCTTTAATAATTAGATTAATAGACAATTCCTATGATGTTAGGGAAGAATTTATGTGTTTTTTACATTGTAAATTAGATACTGAATAAAGGTTTGTATATACACTGTATATACTAATCTTTATTCAGTATCTTTAAGATCTTCTTCAAATAGAAAGTTTGTATAATTTTTAAATTAAAAAATATAGTTATTTTATTTTTTACAGTTTTATTTATTTAAAAGGATTATTTATTTTATTTTAGTTGTTATTTTATTTTTTTCATGAAGTTTTATTATCTTTATAAATTTAAACATGTCTAATTTTTATTGTATTCTTTTTTTCTATATTTATCTTCAGTTTTACCTGTCAATTGTTAATCAAAACTGGTACCGTTATGTACTGTATCTTTGTTATTTTAATTAGGAGCATTATATTCATTGTCTATTATATACTTTTTCTCCTTTTTTTCAGCTCTACCTTGAGATTCTACCTTGTGTGGTTATTTGAGTTGAAATATGGTTTTAATTTAGTAAGCTTTCATTATTTGAAGTTTACTTTATTGATCATTATTCAACAGTTTAGAGAAAATAAACACATGCAACACATTAAATGTAAGCATAACTTTGTTTACGAACATTAATATTACAATTGTTTAACATTATATAGCATATCTATCAATGAAATAAAATAACAAAATGGGTTTTTATGGTTAGTTATCATATTATTGCTTTTGTGTTATTGCATTTCTCATAGTATGATAGTCATACTAATCAATTACATTATAGTTTTTTTATAATTATGGTATTAATGTTATTGTAGTTGTTTACTTTTACATAGTTTTTATTCTATTTGCAAGTCACCTAACTATGCAAACCTTGCCTATTTAATTAATGATTTGTTATACTCCATACAGGTGTATTATTTATATATGTTACAATTATACACAATAATGATGCCCACAAAGTATTTTAATACCACAGACAATATTTTATTTTTGTAGATTTAATGGATCCTTGCTAGTTTTAATACTATATATCTATATATCTATATATATATATATATATATATATATATATATCTATATATATATATATATATATATATATATATATATATATATATATATATATATATATATATATATATATATATATATATATATATAAATATATATATATATATTAAATATGCAACCCCATTTGAGCCGCTTTTTTGAAGGCTTTGCAAATAACTTATTTATCAAACAAATGGGGTAGGTGCTTTTTTTTGTGGGGAGGGGGCAGTAAAATCCGCAATCGACTTTTTTGACTAACCTCTTGAAAAAGCTAAACCCGCCCCTGATAATGTACATAAGTACATATTTAATATTAGATTTTAGCAATATAGTAATAATAATAGTTTTTTACAAAATGTAATGTTAGGGTAACAATTGTAAAAATATCTTTCATTTTCAGTTAAAATAAAAAAATAATATGAAATAAAACTAGAAACATTTAACTGTTTATTAATTTTAACATCCTATTGTGTGTGTATGTGTGTGTATGTGAGTGTGTGTGTGTGTGTGTGTTTATGTGTGTATATATTTATATTTGTAAATTAAAGTTTTTCCATTTCCATTTACTGTTAACAAAAGTTAATAAAAATTGGGAATCTACTTTTTATGAAAAAAACAATATTTTCACATTATTTCTAAAGATTTTATAAATCTTATAATAGATTAAAAATAGATTTTATAAGTCTGCTTATAAATGTTCTTCTGACCAAGAAACTACATGTTTTTAGAATTAAAACCTTCCTCTCAGTCAAAAACATCATTCCATAATCCACCTTAAAAGGTGTCTCTGCTTTTTTAAATTGTTAAAGTTTAAATGGTTTAAGTTGTGCATTTTGACAGAGGCAAAAATCTGAATAAAAAATCTAAATAAAAAGTTATTGCTACAAAATATGAAAAACCTTGATTAGTCATGAATAAGATTTTTAACCATTCTTTTAAAGTCCAATTCAAATGATCTTTGGTAAATTTTGTTTTGGGCAAAGCCATTCTTTAACAATTTTATTGGATTCATGACATGGCAATGACCAATCAAATTATGCTGATGCAGTCAAAATTTTGTACTATCTACGATACACTTTACTCTTAATTTTAAAAGTCTTACAGTTTCTGTATTTCTTAACTAGTATGCTTGTTGTTGAATTTTTTTAATGGATTTTTCTTCTAATAATCATGGATTATTGTTTATTATTTTTATTGTGACAATTATATAAGCTTTCCCATTTCGAAATATATACATTTTTCTTCTTACTGTTAAGTTATTGTTTCATTTTAGCTAATTATACTAAGTAGTCACATTAGAAGAATAATTAATGAAAAATTCATTCATAATTGGAAAAATAAGATAAAATTATAACAAAAGAACTTATAATAACTAGCTGTTTATAAACTTTTGCACAGTTATGTTTTCAGATTATTTAATATTTTAAAATGGAACGGAAAAATATATTCCGTTCCCTTTAAAAATATTAAATAATCATAATGAAAAAAAGTTATAAACTTTACTTTCTATGGTTTACTTTCTTTTAGTGCATTTTGTTAGATAAATAAGAAAATTTTACTACTTTTCTAAATGTTAAACTAAAGATCAAGGGAACATTAGCTAAAGTAAAATTTAATTCTAAAATTGAAAACATAAACAAAAGTACAACCTTGTCCTTAACTATGAGTTTTGATCTTGACCTTTGATCTTTAAATCGTCACAAATAATCTTTTACTTTTTAATATTAACAATTTTGCAATGTTTTGAGGATAATAACACTAAATTGTTCTGATTACTGTTGAAAGAAAGTTATTATCCGCTTAAAAACAAGCAACTAATAAATGCTTAAGCTTAAAGTCATCATAAGATGACTTAGTTTAATCATCATCATTATCATCTTAATCATTACGAATGAATATTTTTATCACAAATGATATTTTTACCGATTGTTCCCCAAACATTTCTACACTGTTTAACTTTAAAAACTTCATCATCATCATCATCATCATCATCATCATCATCATCATCATCATCATCATTATCATCATCATCATCATCGTTTTAGCATCCCACATGCTGATATCGAAACATCTGTATCTTTACATTCTGATACCCAGTTCTTTTCCTGGCATAAAACCAAATTGCATGTTATTGATAAATATACTGCTCCTTTTTTTTTGTTTACAATAATTCTTTCTAAAATATTTATTACCTGGCAGGCAGTTCAATTCCTCAGTATGAACCACATATTGGAGCAATTTTACCTTCAAGTACAAATGCATTGTAAAGATATGACATCCACTGACACCCACATCCCCTGAAGCTTTCAACGTCTCTGGAAATACACCAGAGGGTCCAGTTCCTTGTGTTGAATAGACTTCTTTGATAGCTGTTGGCTAATGATCAATAAAATAAATTTGAAATCATGAAAGTTTACTTTAGTTAAAACCATATCTCAACAGCCAGCAAACTAATTCCAAATGATGGTAACGGTAAAACTAAAGAAAAATAAAAATAAAATATAACAATATAAAAAGTAACATTGTTAAACTTGTATAAAATATAACGGGTGTTCACTTGAAATCCGGACTGACTTTAAAGGGTCATAACTCCCTTATTTTTTATCAACTTAAAAAAATAAAATATGATTTAAAATCAGCATTTAATTCTCTATAATATGATACTTTATTTATTTTCAATTAAATTTTTTCTTCTTATAGAATCAATTCTTGATAAAATACCCTTTGCAAACTCTTGTACAAGATTGATATCAACTTTGCTGAAGCAATAAACTATCCTTTTCCTTAGTTGTTCTAAATTTTCTGCTTGCCAATTATCCTTGTAAACTAAACCTAATATTATTGACCAAAAATCCTCAATAGGTCTTGTTTCTGGTACATTTGCAGGGTTATCTTCTTTTGGTACAAATCTGACGTTTTGTCCATTTAAATAAGCTTGAACAGATTTAGCATAATGAGACGTTGTCAGATCTGGCCATAATACGAATTGACTGTCTTGATGATGCTCTTTAATAAAAGGAATAAGACGTTTCTTAATACAATCTTCTAAGTAGATTTTTTGATTGATTGCAAGACCACTTTGACGGATTAGTATTTTTGACATTCCTTTTACAAAAAAGGCTACCCAGACCAGGAGCTTGGGTTCATACTTTCGCTTTGTATAATATTTGACACTAGATGGGCAGAGGTTTATGTCACTTGTGTAGAAGTTGCTAAAACTTTTTAACCAATAAACGGGCTTCCGGCACTATAAGCTAATTTCGTTAGAGTGCCGAATTTCGGCACTCTATCCACGGCCTTTTACTTTTATTTACGGAAACTATCCGGCAACTTAGTTTACTTTCCGTTGTTTAACAGGAAAAACTTGTTTAATTTAAACGAAAGTATCCGTTTATTTACGGAAAAGTTCCGGCAGCTGCCGATGACCAAACTACCGAAAAAACCCATTGTATTTTAACGGAAAAAATCCGTTTGTTCACGGAAACATCCGTTTACATGCGATGGGCTTTTCCGTAAAATGACGGGTAGTTTGGTCATCGGCAGCTGCCGGAACTTTTCTGTAAAAAACGCGCTAGTTAAAAACAGTTAAAAACAGTGCAGTTAACACGTAGTATCACTGAATTGTTTGAAAAATCTTCAAACAATTCAGTGATACTACGTGTTAACTGGAGAACCTTCATTGACTTATTAAAAGATACTATGAACCATAAAATTCTTTTTAAAAAACTCAAACATTACAGAAAACTGGAAATGTTTTTAAATGGTTAAAAAATTATTTAAATAAACGTAAACAATTGGTATCCGTTGGCGTTGGCGCTCCTTAACCAATGAGTTTACAAAAGATTATCTGTGGTGTTCCGCAAGGATTGATTTTCGGAACTCTTCTTTTTCTCATATTAACGTTCTTCGTAAAGTATCCAAATTAAAGACAATAATGTTCGCCAATGATACAAACCTATTTTTATCTTATAATAACACCCCTACACTCTTTCAGCTGATGAATCAAGAATTAAACAAGATTTTTTATTGGTTAATAAATCAAACAAATTATCACTTAACATTACAAAATTTAACTATATTTTCTTTCATCCACTTGCTGAAGAAGATTATTTCCTAACAAAATGCCATCCCTTTTCATTGATGCGGCCAAAATAAACAGACAAATATTACAAGTTTTTAGGTGTTTATATTGGTAATAACCTTACCTGGAAAATTCACATTAATAGTTATGCAACAAAACTTCAAAAAGTATACAAATTTTATTCAAAGCCATATTAATTGTGCAAGTATTGCTTGGGCTAGTACCAACAAGGTAAACTTGAACCTCTTCATCGTCATCAAAATACAGAGCATGTTTAATAAACTTAAGTGAACATTTTATCTATGCAAAACCTTTATTAAGAAAAATGAATGCACTAAATATATAGAGTAGACCGGGGCAATTTTACCACTTTTGCTGCTTTAATGTTGTCTGTTCAACCTGATACGCTTTTTCCGTATAACATGGACTGAATAATAATGAATACATTATATTTAGTTCAACCGCGTTCAAAAATAAAAATATAATATATTATTTATACTCATGAACACCGACTTGTACTATACACTTAAATGAGGCAATTTCGCCTTTTACGGGGCGATTTCGTCAATGTAAAAAGAGTTAAAGCTTTATAATATTTTGTCGAATTCTGTGCACACGTCAATGCAAAAGCAGACTTCATATGCCCATAAATGACAAGAAACGCATTGGAGTCTTCTGATGGATTCATCCATGCCACACCGCACTCACAACAGTGAGTTGTTTTTATCTGTTGTATATCTACTTTTGATGCACTCGATAGCTTTTGATTTAATAATGATTTTAAACTATAGTATTTTCTCTTTTTTGAGACATGCTTTTATTTGATTGGGAAAAAAACTCCTTTTTTTTCTTGACTTGCTACTTGCTTTTTTTTGTTTGATGGAGAACCTTTTCTTTTTTAAGTTACTTGGATTGGAAAACAAATTCAGAGATTTTCTATTTTTTTTATATAAGTGAGTAATCGAAGTGAGATTTATGCCATGACGTTTGTTTTTTCCTCCCACAGACCTTGATTGTCAACGTCTGTTAATCTTATTTTTCAGCGTTAATCTCGGTACTCCAAATGTTTTTGCTGCCGTTAATATTTTACAGCCATTTTTAACAGCTTAAATATTCAATTTGAGGTTGGTATCACTATAGGATTTTCTTTTTCTTAGGGAGATACGTGCGTACTATCTAAAACATAGGTATTATTTAGCGAGATTTAGGTTTTGGCGCCCAAGGTAAAAATGCAACAAGAAAATTATTACGATTGTCATAATAACTATCTTTTTAAATATCGATGTTTGCATTTAATAATGGTAAATTTTAAACATGCTAATTGATATAGTGGCTGTAAACAATCAGAGATGGTTAGCATTTAATGATAAGAAATGCAAATATAAGAAACGCATGAAATTACGACAAATGACATTTTGAAACACAAATTTTGAAATCGTCATTTCGAGAATTTTAGAAAACTATTTTTAAGATAAATTATAAAGTAGTTTAGTTTTAAATGTATATCCCCTCTGCGCAAGTTTTATAAAAAATTGGTAAAGAAGGAGGCCTGAACTTCCTTTCAAATACCCTTTCGTGGTGCTCTCTGATAAGACCATAATATATATATATATATATATATATATATATATATATATATATATATATATATATATATATATATATATATATATATATATATATATATATATATATATATATATATATATATATATATATATATATATATATATATATATATATATATATATATATATATCGTGTTTAAAAAAAAAAGCGCACATTCAGATCTAAATAAGCACACACGAGATGTTTATTCCCAATTTATTTTTTCAAAGTTGTTGTTGGTTAGTCAGCTATCCAAACAAAAAAGATTTATAAAAGTACATAATCTATAGTTTATTTAAATCGAGCAACCATAGCGCAGTGATTAACGCGCTTGCCTCAGAAGCTAGAATCCGTGGTTCAATGCAACTTCTAGACGCGATTCTACGAATAAAATGAGAAGGTCGGAATCCTCAAAAAGTACCGAATGGCCTCTTAAAAAAAAGGTTTTTAAAACGAAAATTTTTACGACTGAATTAAGTTAAATACCCAACTAACCAAATAAAATCGTAAAAAAAACCGACTATAACTTGAAAGGTTGATGCATGTTTCCAAACCGCAAAGTCAGGTGGCGTCTTTAGGTCCGCAAACTTTGTAATTTATTCCACATAATTAATTTAAGCATGAATAATTATTTGTTTTGATACATTTACGGTATTTGTTTTTGTTTAATTACGGTACAAAAACATTCACTACCTTCGAAATAACGTGTGAAAGGTAGGTGCGAGTTTCCATACCGCAAAGTCAGGTGGTGTCTTAGAGTCCGCAAAACTCGTAAATCTATTTCGCATAATTATTTTTTACATGAATAATTATTTTTTTGTTGGTATAATTAAATTTATTAATAATTTTGGCCATGCTTGTTTGTTTTATATAGCCGAAAGGATTATATTAACTTGAAGGATTAAGTAGAAAATAATAACTGTAAAATGGATAATATTTCTTTTTCATATGATAAGATATCGGGAGACGATAAGAGTTTAAGTTTGTTACAAGAATCTAATCTCATTAATGGTAATTTGATAATTTTATGGTATTATAATTTTTAATATATATTATATAATTTTATGTATTTTGTGGATTTGTTATTTTTCCAAAATTGATAGTTTTGTTTTATTTTTATTATTTTGAGTTATTAAAGTAATTATTAGTATATGATATTTTTAGAAGGAAAGTGGATATGTGCAGAATCATACGAGGAAATACTCGCTTTAATTCAAAACTATGAAACAGAAACTGTGTCAAAGTTTTCATGCTATTCTGCTAACAAAAACTTTGGTAATATAGGTAAGAAAAAGTTTGTCAGTTGCTAAGATATTGCTCACATTGTTTTTTTTTGGTGATATTTATAGGTTTCTTTATACATATCTAACTAAAAATTAAAACAAAATAGTTCTTCCTGTAGTATAAGGCAAAACGAGTAATAAATAACTTTATTAAAAAATCTAGTAAATATCCTGTTTATCCTGTTTTTAAATATGTTTTTTTTTATATGTTTAAAGAAGCTTCTGTCAAACACCACAAAATAAGACAAGAGGACGACTCTGTACCTTTTAATGGTGTTCCATTCGTGATTGTAGGAAGTAAAGTTCTTGACTGTATGCATGGAAGAGATAGAAAAGTATCTTTTAAAGAAGAATATAAAATGCGTTGCAATGATAGAAAGGTTTCTTGAATGTGCAATATTTATTTATATTTAAATAATTATATAAGGTATATCATATACTTATTTATAGTTATATATTATATAAGTATATCATAAATTTGAAAACTTTAATGATTCAATTATAGATAAAATACATGTCTATACACTATATTTAGTAGTGTATATTTGTTTATACAATATACACTAAATGTTTATAACAATAATAATAGGTATCTGATCACAGTTACTTAAAAAAACTATGAAATGATCCAGGACACAAAGAAATTTAATTGTAGTTTACAAATAAAGATCAAAGAAGTTTTAAAATTTCCAGATTTTAAGGTTTTATTTCTTTTAAATTATATTAGTTTTACTTAATTTAGAAAATAATAAATTAACATTAATATATATTTGAATAATAAATAATAGTAAAAGGGTTCCTAATTCCCTTGCCTATAATATTATATTGCTTAATGATTCAAAAGAATCTTTTTTTTTCTTTCTAAAAAATATTAAATAGCTTTTTGAAAAAATACTAGTTTACGTTAGTGAATTTTTTTAAAGTGCAATGTCTCTTTAGGTTATAGAAATGGAAAAGAGTAACCTCCTCCAAAAAAATTCGAGAAGCAATTTCAAAAAATGAAGCAGTGGGACAAAAAATATTTTTAATTTTTCTTCCATCAATGAGTTCTCACACTGAACACTTTACTGGAAATGTAAATAATTTTTATAACATCTGATTTTACCAATAACTAATTTTAATCACAAGTTGTATAAAATTATATTGATATATTTACAATTGATTTTTATTTCCTTTATTTCAGTGTTAAAGTCAAGTGTTGATGTTTTAATTTATTTATTACTTACTTTATATCTTAATCATTTTTCTGTTAAAATTTCTTTTTTTTTTAATTATAGGCACTCAACAAGTGACTATTCCCTTTATTTAATTTTTTTTTTTTATTGAAACTAACCACCCTTTAAACTATCTTCAGATTTTTACATTTTTTGTTTAAATTTTCTGATGATTCTTTTTTTTTTTTTTTTTTTTTTTCAACGCTGCTGGTATATCCCAGCCAATTGAAGCAAGATTAAATGAAGAAATATTTACATCATCTGAATTTATAACTAGTGTTGATGAAATGCGTAGGAGATTAGAAATCATTGTGACAAGAGAAATTTTTAAAAATATTATATGTCCATCTAAATCAAATAAAAGGTTCTTCCCATCCAAAAAAACTATTCGTTCTTACATGTTGAAGCAATAAGAAAGAAAAGGTATTCAAATATTGACCAAGAATGTCTTATAAAAAAGTAGAACAATGGAAAGTTGAAAATCCTCACAGAAGATTTTATCTTCGACCTAAAGGGAAAAGTGAAAATTGTATGTATTTAGTATTTTACTGTAATCTCTCTTTACTTAACTTCAATTTTCACCAAGATATACAAATTAAATGTGTATATATATTTTTTCCCTTGTGTTCCTTGTGCATGTTTAAATAATTAAACACTATATTTATTTTAAACACTATATTTAAAAAAGAAGCTTTTATAGATTTTTTTTGTTGTGCAGATTAGGGTGAATACTTAAAAAAAATTCAAATGCGCTATATAAATAACTGTTCTTTTATTATGATAACATTTTATTTTCTACAAAAAAAATGTATTTAAAATAAGGCTCCCAGATACTAACTGTTTTTTTGTTTTTTTTTTTTTTTTTTCAAATACAATACTTTATTTTCATGAATAATGTGTGAATATAATATACACATTATTCATGAAAATAAAGGATTGTATTTCATGAATAGTAGTTACCTAATTATAATTGTTTAATACATGTTTAAAATTGTATAAGACTACTGTCGAACCTTGTTTATGCTTTTCATTAAATTAAAGTCTCAATTATAAATTATTGCATTACATTTCAAAATTTGAAATAATTGTTAATTTCAAAAAATCAGACTTCTAAATCTAGCACTAATTTTTTAACGAAACCTGAAAAAAAAAAAGAATTTTTCATATTTTTTTTATATTTATTTTCATAGGGTTT